>JAHIAM010021744.1:0-19397 GCA_021605205.1 Aegilops longissima | reverse complement strand
CATTTACGGTTGTTTTTAATGCTCACGGATGCACGCTTGTTTGGTAACCTTGGGAAGTGCACCTTTTGCACAATTAGTATCTTTTCTTCTATGTTGTTATCCACGGAATTGAAGTTGATAAAGCCAAGATTGAAGTATTGAGAGTTGGCCGCAGCCCAAAACGGTCACACAAGTGAGGAGTTTTCGGACCGCGGTTTCTATAGGCTTTGAGAGACTTTAGCACCATTGTGCACCTCTCAATGAGCTTACAAAGAAGGATGTCCTTTTTTTGGGGTAACCCAGAAGAAGCCTTCACTATTGAAAGATAAGTTGACACATGCCCTTTACTCCAACTTCCCTTTAATAAGACTTTTTTGAATGTGATGCTAGTGGAAGGATTGGATGTTTATTACAAGATGGCAAACCTGGCATACTTTTCCAAAAATTGAGGGGCCTAGTCTAACTATTCTACTTATGACAAAGAATTATATGCTCTTGTTCGACTTTAGAGACATGGCAACATTATTTATGGCCCAAAGAATTTGTTATACATTCGATCATGAATCTTTGAAACATATTAAAAGTCAAGCTAAACTGAATCAGACATGCTAAATGGGTTGAATTCATTGAGACTTTCCTTATGTCATTAAACACAAGAAGGGTAAAAAAATGTTATTGGATGCTTTGTCTCGCCGATAACTATGCTTTCACAACTTGACTTCAAAATATTTGGTTTGGAGACCATCAAAGATCAATATGTGCATGATGCTGATTTTAAAGATGTAATGCAGAATTGTAAAGAGGGAAGAACATGGAACAAGTTCATTAATGATGGTTTTGTGTTCCCAACAAGCTATGCATTCCGCTAGCCGCTTTTTGTTGTTGCAGGAGGCGATGGAGGAGGATTAATGGGACACTTTGGCAAGAAGACGGAGGATATACTTGCTACACATTTCTTTTGGCCAAAGATGAGACGGATGTTGAGCGTTTTGTTTCGCTGACTACATGTCAAAAAGCTAAGTCACCTCAACCTCATGGTTTATATATTTTGCCTCGGCCTAGTGTTCCTTGGGAGGATATATCTATGGACTTTGTTTTAGGTTTACCTAACAAAGAAGGAGGGATAGCATATTTGTTGTCGTGGATAGATTCTAAAATGGCACACTTTATACCATGTCATAAAAGCGATGATGTGTTAATGTTGCTGATTTGTTCTTTGGAAATTATTCGCTTGCATGGTGTGCCAAATACTATTGTTTCAGATCGTGATACTAAATTTTTAGCCACTTTTGGAGATGTTTTGGCAAGTTGGGGACTAAACTGCTTTTAGTACTACTTGTCACCCCAAACCGATGGATAAACAAGTAGTCAATAGAACATTGTCTACTATGCTTAGGGCTGTTTTGAAGAATAATAAGAAAATGTAAGAATGTTGCCTCATATTGAATTTGCTTATAATCGCTCATTGCATTCTACTACTAAGATGTGCCCTTTGAAATTGTGTATGGCTTCCACCTCGGCACCTATTGATTTGTTGCCCTTCCATCTTGGAGAAGGTTAATTTTGATGCTAAAGAAGCTGAATTGATTTTAAAAATGCATGAGTTAACTAAGGAAAACATTGAGCATGAATGCTAAATATAAACTTGTGGAGATAAGGGTAGAAAAATGTTGTCTTTGCACCGAGATCTTGTTTGGTTACATTTTGTAGGATAGGTTTCCTAATTTGGCAAATCAAAGCAAGCCATATGGTCCATTTAAAGAGAAAATAAATGATAATGCATATAAACTTGAGCTGCCGCAGATTTTGGGGTTAGTCCCACTTTTAACATTGCAGATTTGAAGCCTTATTTGGGTGAGGGATGTTTCCGTCGAGGACACTTCATTTCAAGAAGGGAGGATGATGAGGACATCAATACCATTGTTACACCCACAGCCCCCGCCTAACATCGGACCAATTACTAGAGCTCCAAGACGCCAATTAATTATCGTACTTTCGCTTTTGGTAAGATTCCAATGTTCATGAGAATATGATGTTAAATTGGATACATTTGTTTTGCTTACAAATGAAGGGCCTACCATGGAAAGAAAGATGAACCTTGGAGGTTCAAGCATGGAGATGTTGGCATGCAAGGAGAACAAGAACGGAGTTACAAGTGATGATTCCAGGACTTTAAGCCACCCTAATGAGTGAAAGGCCTTGGACGAAATATACAAGATGCCACTTCATAATATTCGCCATAGGCTATTCTAGGTGCCAACCTTATTATTGGGCCAGGCCCATGTAATTTGAAATACTTAAGTATAGGCTGTTTTAGAGTCCGATGTGGGGAAACAAGAGTTAGGGTTGATTTGACCCTCCACCAAGGGCCACGAAATTCCCTTTCTCCATATATACAGCCCTTAGGGCACCGCTAGACCTTGGGTTTTGTTTAGATTAAAACCCATAGCTGCAACTTCCGGATTTGCTTTGTGTTCAACGACTGCATAAAGGCCCACAGAACCCCACCTTGATCAATAAAGCTTTCATTTTTCAATATCCAGATTGCAATTCAGCTTGCTTGTTCTTCGCTTCTCCAGGAAAAGCCGTGGTCGGTTGATCGGTTCGGGTCAATAACCTCCGAGTTGGGCGAAAGGGACCCTGCACGTCAGAGTCGGATCGCCAAAGCACTTCCTCCAAAGCGAAACCACATCTCATCGAAAGACGGGACACCTTTTCTCTATCAATTAATGTCACTATGAAGAGATTGCAATAAGACATATGGTTGATCTCATGCAAGCGACAAGTCGGGATTAGCAAACATGATGGACCAAAGAATTGTCACAAGAAACCTATGTAAATGGCATCACAACCATAAACCACATGAGAATCATCGACCATCAAAATGGGCAAATCACAATGAAAATCATACTAGAATGGCATGTTGGGTGATAACATCATGCAAGCAATCAATGTCAAAATAGTCCATAGGGGAAATCACCGCCATTTTACTTTGTCATTCCACCTGGGTGGTGAGGGAAGACCAAATGGTGGTCATCTTCATCTTGATGGAACCATGGGGGTATCAAGTCCACCATGGCCATCCCTTTACCAAAGGGAGGACGGTCCGAGGATCAACCATATATAAATGGGACCTAGCACCAATGAGAAGACACAATAGAGGTAGGGTCAAGTTGTTAGAAATGCAAATCCCCGAGACCATCAACTATCTACTCTTCTATGTGGTGGTTCTCCACCCCAAAATAGGTATTTAAACTCACATATGGTGGAGTCACCATCTCACTCAAGTGGTGGGGTTGTGGCTCTCCTCAATGGGATTTGTGGCAACACATCATAAAGGGCTAGTGGTGAAGGCACTACCTCAATATGGTGGCAAAGTCACCATGTCAACCACGGCCGGTCGAGGTAAGACTCAACCATCTCATCGCCCTGCCATGGATGGGCAAGATGGCACATCATCCCTTCCATGACCAAGGAAATCCCATGTCGATCATCTTTCATCGCGCGGGGATGGGCAAGATGGCACAACATCACTGCCCAAGATGGAAGATTCCTTCCGCCACCTTGTCGCCGCTTCCAAAGCTTGGTCCGAGGGTCTCCGAGTCGATTTCGCCCCGCACCATCTTGAAAAAGAGCAATAGCCGATCATCAATCCACGAGGGATTTGAAGTCGCATTGGGAGTGCCATGGAGCCCCGGTTGGACATCTTGGTTTAGCCTCATGCTCATTCTTGGAGCTTTATCTCAAGTGTGTTGGGGTGGAGAAGCCTTGGCCTTCATGAGTTCTTGTTCCCTTTTGAGAGTAATGAAATGGACTGAGTTTCGAGGAAGATAGTCTTGAGATGGCCGTAATCCCACGAAGTGAAATTCATCAAATGGGGTCGCCCACGGCCCTCAGAAGGCAATCCATCTCCTTAAGGCTACGATGGACTTGGATCTTGGATGGTTTCAACCCGGTTGTTCCGAGGTTGGAGGCACAACCTCCGAAAGCCTTTCGTTTTGGGCCAACCATGTGAACCAAGGTGTGGAAGCCACCAAGTGAGGCGAGCGGAAGTTTCTTGTACACTTCACTTTGATTTTGGGAGGAACTTGAAGCTTGAGGTAGTCGGCCATTAAACGCCCCACTCGAGATACCGCCGGTTCGTGAGTCCCATAGAAAGGAATCTGGGTCGGTTGAGGTCGAGTACGTGGAAGTCGGGACGAGCTTGGGGAGCTTTTGAGGGTAGTCTTGGGGTGCTTATTGGCAAGTGATGTCCAGGGGCAAGATGTTGGTCGCCTTTTAAGATGCCGGGGAGATGGTGAAGTTTGAGGGTTGTTGGGAGCCATGACCTTCACATTGGGTGATGGTGTCGATTTGGGGATCTTGCCGAGATGGTAGCACAAGCATGTGCTCTTTGAGCCTTCGATGAGGAAATCCAGCACTTGATGAGGGCTTTGATCCTCTATTTGAGCTTGCATCTTGCCGGTTGTTCGTGGCATCAACTGCGTTGTTGTTTAGACCAATAAATTTGCTTATCCATCAAAGACTAGTAGAGGTGAGTAGGAAATGATAAACAATACCAAGTTACCTTTTCCCAAAGTTGAGGATGATCCTGCTTCACCAATGGAGAAAAGAATAGTGGAATTGGACGACTTGTTCACCACACCTATCAAGTAAAGCTTATGGTTGAGTCGGTGAGGATAGTGGCACAAAAATTTGATGCAAAATGTTAGCAAGAGTCAATAATGTTGAAAGAGATTCCAAATTCCAAGTTAAACAAGGGACCAATAGCAAAGAATGGCACACAAACACACACACGGATAGATAAATGGGGTGGCAACCAAGAAGATGATGACGGCGGAACCCCACGGAGCGATCTTTCACGTTGGAGCGGATCCAGGGGAATCACGAAGAACAGGGAAGAACAAGAGGGAAACACGGGAAAACGAGAGAGAATTCACCAACCGACAAGAAACCAATCACACAAGTGCTAGATTATCGATCACATGAAAAGATTCAAGAGCAACAAAGGTAAGGAACACGTAGGTTTCTCCCAGAGGAGGTCTTGATGGGGTCCACCAAAGGGGGTCTTGAATTTGGGGATCTTCTCCAGAGGTCCGATTCCAGGAGAAGTAGCCAATGGATGAGCAAAGGCTCTCCACCCAAATATGAGCTAATCCAAAGCTAACCCTAGAAAGAGGAGGGGATCATATAAGTCTTGGGGGGCAAGGGACGAGTCCTGAGGGTTGCCCAGGGAGGCGGACGTCCGGGCCCGGGCCGGCCGGGCGAGGCGCCATGTTTTCACCGGATGTCCGGAGGGCACCGATTCAGGAACGGAGGGACCGGATTGGGTCGGATATCCGGTTGGACGGGCCGGATGTCCGGGGAGGCCGGATGTCCGGCTGGTCTGGGTCTTCCAGTATTCGGTGGGGAGGGGCCGATTTCCCAAGGGGCCTATCCGGCCGGGAAGAGCCGGATGTCCGGGGTGGGGCCGGATGTCCGGCGGGCATTTCCCTCCTTCTCGGTTCCTTCATCCTTGTACTTGGGATTGTCCGCTTCACGGCATCCCTGGAGGTTCCCTTGACACCTAATCATGCAAGCATATCGGACTTAGGTAGTAGCCATGTCTCGAGTGGATCATATATATCAATAAGGAAGGAGGTTGCTCGGAGCTCAGCCAGCTCGGTCATGGGTCCTCTTGGCTCTTGATGAGACGGGGGATGCATGGGATGATCGGGATGCTCCGCATCATCTCCCCCTTGGGAGAGATCCACCCAATCAAAGGCTTCATCTCCATGGAATGGTGGGTCCTTGATTGAAGATGTCGCCACGTTGTACTTGTCTCGAGGTATGTCGATCTTGTAAGCGGTGCAGGCTAGCACCTTGAAAGGTCCATCGGCTCGAGGGAGAAGCTTGGACTTGTGTTCTTTGGGGTCCAGAGGTGTAGCCACACTAGATCACCAATGTTGAAGACGGGGTTGTTGTTGGCGTTGAGCTTGTTTGTTTGTTGCTTGGCCCAATGGTGTGCCTTGTATCTTCGGCATCTTCTTGATGTAGCTTGCTGCTCACTTGCATCCATGTTTGTGCGCCTTGGAGAGGAAGTGGTAGAATGTCCAATGGGGACAACGGGTTGAAACCAGACCCTCAAGGGGGACTTGCCAGGTTGAATGTCTTGCACGATTGTAGCGATCTGATGGGTAGACATGCTTCCCATTCCTTGATGTTCTTGATCAAGACACAAAGTAGAGTGGTAGTGTTCGTCACCGCTTGGCGCCGGTTTGAGGATGGTATGCCGAGGAGAAAAGAGCTTGATTCCAGCTTGCACATAGGGTCTTCCAAAAGTAACTCAAGAACTTGGCCACGATCGGAGAATTGTCTTTGGGACGCCATGGAGTCGCAAGATTTCCAAAAGAGATTTGCAACATGGAAGCATCGTCATCTTGTTGCAAGGAATGAAATGTATCTTAGAAAATCTATCCACAACAACAAACACGGAGTCCTTGCCATTTTTCCAGGCAAACCAAGTACAAAATCCATACTAATGTCTTCCCATGGTTGATATGGGATAGGAAGAGGTGTAAAGACCATGAGATTGGTTTAGACTTAGTTTATAATGTATAGCATCGGTTGGTGGCGTGAGACGCCACGGAACATCTTGGGCCAAAAGTAGTTGTTGGAGAGCGGCATGTCTTGCCCCAAAGTGTCCCATGAGTCCTCCTCCATGAGCCTCTTGCAAAAGGAGTAAACGAAGAGAAGACTCGGAATGCAAAGTTTGTTACTCCATAAGATAACCATCCTTGATGTAATATTTTCCCAAGACGAAAGGCCAAACACTTAGCATAAGGAGAAGCAAAAGATGGATCATGCTCATACAAGTTTTATATGCTCAAACCTAACATTCAACCAAGTTGAGTGACAAGCATGTTTATGGGAAAGCTTCCGGCCACTACATTTTTTTACCCTTAATGTACTTGATCACATAGGAAAAGATTCAATGAATTCACCCATTTTGCATGACGCTTGTTCAATTTAGTTTGACCTTTGAGGTACTTGCTTCATGATCGGTATGGATGACAAACTCATGAGGTCTAAGGTAATGTTCCCAAACATGTAGCACCGACTAAAGCATACAACTTTGTCATAGTTGGGATAAGTTGAGCACCGAGAGTTTTTCACTAAAATAAGCAATGGCTCCTTTTTTGCATCAAAACTCCGCCAATTCCGCACCACTTGCATCACAATGAACCTCAAAAGTTTTGTCAAAATTGAGAAAAGCAAGAAGGAGCATGAGGCAAAGACTTGAGTTCATCAAAAGGGTTGATTGCAAAGTTCCCCAAACAAAGGGAGTATTCTTCTTGCTCAAAGCATGCAAAGGGCGCAATTGGCTAAAATTTTCAAAAGGACATAGAAACCCGAAGACCAAGAAAATTTCAACTTGTTGCAAATTGGTGGGTTGGGGCCAAGTTTTGATTGCTTCAATTTTAGATTCATCAACATGGACACCCTTTGAGGAAACGACAAAACCCAAGAAAACCACTTTGTCAACTCCAAAAGTGCATTTTTCAAGTTTGCATAAAGGCCCTAAGAGTTTGAAAAATTTTAATGGATGGCTCTTTCATGGTTTTGCTAAACACAAGAATATCAAAAGTAAACCACAACAAAGACTCCAATATAAGGACGACATGATGCATAAGACGCAAAAGTACCGGAGCTTTCAAAGACCCATGGCATCACTAACCATTCATATAAACCAAATTTGGTTTTGAAAGCGTTTTCCATTCATCACCCTCATGGGATTTGATAATAGCCACTTTAAGATCAATTTTGAGAAAAAGTTGGCTCCACTAAGTTCATCAAGCATGTCATCTAAGCGGGAATGGGATGCCTATATCGAACGGTAATAGCATTGATAGGTCTACAATCGAACACGCGGAAACTTCCATCGGTTAGGCACAAGAATAACCAACGGCAAATTGCTTTCACGAGACCGGTTTTCGATTAGTTGTTGTACTTGCCGCTGAATCTCCTTGGTTTCTTCCGGATTGACCGGATGGAGCTTTGTTTGGTAGCCCCCGGATGAGGTCGATTCGATGCTCAATGCCTCAAGAGGAGGTAGACCCGAGGTAGCTCATCGGGGAAAACATCTTGGAATTCCCAAAAGAGATTGAAACACCAAAGGTAGCCGTGAATGGTGTTAGTTTTGGTTCTCCATCCTTGCACACAAGGACAAAGTGCATCACGGAGATGGGTTTCACACACTTCTCTCATCTCACTTTTTGGCAAATAGAATGAGGTTTTTCTCTCTAGGCTAAGAGTCGCCAAATTTGGTTGTGGCTCTCACTCACTTTTGGGTGGATCACTTTCACTTTTCTTATGATGTGGCTTGTTTGTCGGCTATCACTTGAGTAGGAGACATAGGTCGAGACATATTCCTTCCCTTTCATCTTGAAGCTATTGGATTGGTGCCCCATTGTGGATTACACCACGGTCAACCAAAACCTAGAAGTAGGTGGCAAACGGTCATTGGGACCACATCACATTCCAACGTGTTTCATAAGCACCAATTTTGAAGGAGACTTGGACCGATGTCGACCAGATAGTGCCGAGTCACTTAGCCATTGAACCTTGTAGGGATGCGGGTGCCCTTCGACCAATTGAGCTTGAGCATAGTTCTTCACTTGCGTTGTGGCAACCTCCATCGATGATGACCTTGATGGACCGCCCATTGATGCCGGCTTTTGTGTGGAAAATGTGGCATCGTTGGTCTTCTTTTGTTGATGTTGGAGAGTCAAGACCTTGGAGACAACGAGGCGGGCTCAATCCTCATCACAAAAGACTTGATCATCTTCATCTTCATTCACTTGCCGGGCATGGCCACTTGCTCAAGGGCTTCCATTTCCTCCTCACCATGGAGTCATATGTGCCATCGTTGTTGAGGATCTGGGGCTTTTGGTGCATTCATATGACTTGTGGCCTCCCCCGCAAGTGAAACACTTGAAGGAGCTTGTCTTGATGGTCTCACTCGGAGTAGATGATGAAGCACGGCTTGAGGTTGTTGGTAGGAGGAGGACGACTTGAACTTGTCGGTTTTCTTGTAACTTGACTTGTCGCCTTTCTTGAATAAGGCTTGGTTGATGTAGATGTTGGAGGAGTCGTTGAAGCTTGGTTGTTGGAGAAACCAGGTCTTGGATGAGTACTTGATTTGAAGTCATTTGCACTTCGCCCGCTTTGTAGCTTGATGCACGAGCTCAATGAGGGATGAGTATGGTTGGAAGTCGGGATCTTCTTGATGGGATGATTGAGTCCATTCAAGAAACGTGCATAGTTTGCTCATCATCTTCCTTGACATTGGCTCAATCATTGCTATCTCCATTTCCTTGTAATATTCTTCAACACTTTTTGTTCCTTGCTTGAGAGGGAGTTTTTGAAGAGGTCGTTGTAGTAGGTTCACAAAATTGCTCGATGACATCCTTCATTTGAGCCCAAGTGGTGATTGGAGGTTCACCTCTTTTGTCATCGCCAATGATTTGTTCCCACCATATGAGCACATAATCTTGGAACTCAAGTGATATAGCGATTTTCTTCGCTTCATCGAGTTGTGCAAACGGAAATTTTGTCAACCTTCAATGCCCATGAGAGGTAGTCTTCGGTCATTGCTTCCATTGAACTTGGGCATGGTGAATTTTAGCTTGCAGAAGCGTTTTTCATTGTGTTGTTGGCGATGTTGATGATGACGCCCTTGACGTGGAATGTACTCGCCTTCATGTTGCTCTTGGCGCGGAGGAAGACCATGATCAACTTGTTTGTGGAACTGAGGTTGAGGTGGAGCTTGAAGCTTGTGGAGGAGCTTGAGGAACTTGACGTGTACTTGAGGTTGGTAGTTCCTTCTTGTATTTCTTCCGGGCTTCTTTGATTTCGCTGCCCATGGGTTGGGCGCCTCTACTTGATTCTTGAAGGGCACGCGCCTCAAGAGCGCCTTCACGTTGTTGTTGTTGAAGACGTTGAGCCTTGGCGCCTTGTTCGCCTTGGTGAAGACGCGGGTTTTCCTTTGGGGCAAACATTGTCGTTTGAGCTTGAGCAAAAGCCTCTTGGTTTGATTGAGGACGAGGAGCTTGATCATCAACTTGTCGGAATGCTTGTCATGTAGCGGTTGGAGATGCATGACGGTCTTGACGAGCGACGACGAAGAGTGTTCGTAGGTGTACTTGAGTCGAGAAGGTGTCGCCGGAGTTCACTGAGCGTCGGCCTTGATGAGAAGAAGTTGAATGATGTCGGTTTTCATCAACGCGGATCTCGCCCATTCTTGCATCATTCTTTGCTTGTGAGCCCAACTTGTTGTCGGAGTCTTTGTACGCTGTTCGGAAAGTCGCAAGTCGGTGGCAAGGTTGTCGGCGGTCGCCATGCTTGTTGTTCTTGGTGAACGCCCAGACCAAAGAGGTGGTTTGGGACGATGAAGACATGTCGCGCCTTGCTCGGAAGAGGGGTTGGTAGAAGAACTTGGCCTATCCATCATTCCAAGCAAGATTGAGTGGTAGAACGGAAAAGAACGATACCAATGTACCTTTGACCGATGTTGAAAATGAATCAAGTTCACTCAAATGCGGACAATGAAATAGCACTTGGTACCGATTCTTGTCGGCTCCACCTACACAAATAAAAGCTTATGGTGGAGCCTTAGGATGGTGGCACAAAATTTGATGCAATTGTAAGTGAGACTCAATAAAGTTGGAAATGATTCATAAATTTGCAAATGCAACAAGTAGACCAATAGCAAGATATGGTAACAAACACACGCCAAAAATAGATAATATGGGGTTATGCAACCAAGGATGAGCCAAAATTGGAATTCACCAAGATGCTCTTGTTGCCAACACTAGAGAGACGCTTAGCACGACAAAATAGGCGGATACAAACTTGTGCAAACCTACTAAGCAAAAATGCAACGACTTCTATCCCAAGTATGCTATATGTATGGGTTTCAATGTGTTGATCCAAGATGATCAAGTATGACAATCTTAATGTTTTATGATGCTATGGTTCTTGCTCAAAGCTCTTTGCTTATTTTTCTTGCTTAAAAGCTTGATTGGCTCTTTTTTTGAGCTCTTTTTTTCATGCAAAACTTCATTTAACCAAGATATGCACCACGGGGTATGTATGTATGGAGTATGATCACTAATTGCACAAGTCATGTTGCCGGCAATACTCAATGGCTAGTCTGGGGGTAAGCAACGAAAAGATGGGCTATGATGGTTATCAATGCAATTGCAAGTAATGACAAAGGTGTGACGATGTTACCATCCGGCAGGATGAGCGTGGTGATGTTGATGTTGAACCGCACAGATAGCCAAACACAAAAGGATACAAAAACCCCAACTCAAATTCTCAAGGCAAAAGTTGGCAACGTTTTAATTGGTAGTGGGAAAGGCTATGGTGGTGTTATGTGGAGTTGGTGGGGTAATTGGAAGTGGTGGGCACGGGACAAAGTTTTTAAGGTTAGGGGGATCGGGTGGTGGAAGGATGGATGTTATCAATGGAAGCCAGTGGCGCGATGTCCGGTGATCGGGCCGGATGTCCGGCTGTTCGCGGACGTCCGCACGAAGAACAGGGGAAGAGGTCAAACCGTCAAATTTGGGGATTTTGTGGATGAAAATTGGAAAAGAGGGGAATGCTAGATCTACCGAACACACAAATCCACGGATCAAATCCAACAAAACTTCATCACACTAACAAATCAAAAAAAATTCATTTTTTGGGAATTTTCAAATTAGGACAAAACAACAAAATCAAGCTAGAAAAAGAGGGGGGCTCCACTAACGGATCAACGTGGCTCATGATACCATAGATGATGTAGAACCCACGGGGATCTTTCATGTTGGAGCGGATCCCGGGAATCACGGAACACGCAAGAACAAGAGGGAAACACGGGAAAACAAGAGAGAATTCACTCAACCGACAAGAAACCAATCACACAAGTGCTAGATTATCGATCACATAGAGTGGCACAAGATTCAAAGCAACAAAGGTAAGGATACACGAGTAGCCGTTTTCCCGAGAGGAGGTCTTGATGGGGTCCACCCGAAGGGGGTCTTGAACCCTTGGGGATCTTCTCCGGAGGTCCCGAGCAAAGGGTGGATGAGCAAAGGCTCTCACCTAAATATGAGCTAATCCAAAGCTAACCCTAGAAATAGGAGGGGATCAAGTTATATAGTCTCGGGCGAGGGGAAACCAGGGTCGCCAGGGGGGAGGCCGGACGTCCGGAGTCGGGCCGATGTCCGGGCCATGAGGGCCGATGTCCGGCCTGCCGGATGTCCAAGGCCATTTCAGCAGAACGGAGGGGGAGCCGGATTTGGGCGGTGGGCCAATATCCGGCTTTGGACGGGCCGATGTCCGGGGGAGGCCGGATGTCCGGGCTGGTCTGGGCTTCCGTTTTGGGGTGGAGGGGCCGGATTTGGTGATAGAGGCGGGGTGTCCCGACTTTCAGAGATGATAATTATCGAGGTGGAGTCGATTTGACGATCCGAACAAACGCCACGACAAGGCTTTAGCAATCGCTAAACCCACTCCGAGAGGTTATTGACCACGCCGAGCACGATCAACTCCCACAAGGTCTATTCCTCAAGCAAACAAGAACGAGCAAGAATATGATAAAGCAACTGAATATTATATATATGAAGTATTGATAATGGTGGGGATCCGTAAGCGGTCTTGGTCTGGTCTTGGAACAAACGGAAAACGGTTGCAATGGCTAACTTTTAACTAAACAAATCCCAAGGAAAAAGCTACAGATGGATCTACTTTATAGGAGCAAGGGGGGCCAAGGAGGTGGGGGACGTCCCAAGGCAGCCTAAAACTAACCTTTAGGTCGAAAGGCCAATGGGCCCAAGCGGAGGTGACGAACACCTTTGGACTTGTAGTTTGACCGGATTCTGCTGCAGCATTAGATTGTTTGTCTATAACTCAACGCCCGGACGGATTTTAAGGTGATTAATTGGGTTGGAAAATGCACGAAATCTATTTTCCAACAAAAAAGAATCAACCAATTTGAGTCCGTGAAAAAGTTATAGACGTTTTGAGTTAGGTATGTCTGGAGTCCGAATCTGAGTCCGAAGAGAGACTTGGACCTTTTCTTGGGCCAAAAGTGACGAGAGAACTTTTGAACAGCAGGTAAACATCTCTTTCTCCCTTATCTTCATATGTGGATTGTACAAATGTCCCATACACCTGCAATTAGACAAAACACAAAAGTATGTGAAGTATTTTTGTTCTGGATAACATAAATATATTATTGAATAGTTTGCACTAGAAATCACCGAAATATGCATGTATGCAATATTTTTGGTCTCATCCGGTAGTCATGTCCTCATCATCGTGATTTGTGGTATTTGATAGGGGTGGATGTCTCCCCGGACGACAAAGCCCATGAATTGACTCGATCCGCATGATTAGTAGAACAAGAAACAAAATCCAAAAATAATGTTCCTATAACTACTAGGATGGGTGGTAAAACGCCACAAGAAAGCAAATATCAATGTCTTACAAGTTCTTACCATGCAGAAAGGGTGATCCAACCAAGGGTCAATAACTCAATATTGAGTAAAGCGATTTTGGGGGAGCGACGAAAAGAAATATGTGGAGCTGTTGGCTATATATGGTAGCAAAAGATTAAATAATCAATTCAAAGATGCAATGTTGAATAAACGCCAACGAGAAAGGTGGTCCTAGGCTAGACCGACTAGAGACGCAGCAGAACACTAATGAGGTCACGATAGCACAACTAATCAATAAAGGATACTAAGTAGCTCTTGACAGCAAGATATAAGTGAAGATCCAACCGGAAGATAATGATGAAAACAAGCCAAGGACAACAACAACTCTCTCCAACTTTCCTCTTGAAAAGTTTGAGACAATTTTCTGATAAATTCTTTCAAAGAATGCTACTAACTCAAGCTTTCCAATGCAAAAAGAATCACTCAATTCCAGTTGATATGAGGAGTCAAAGAATTTAAACTGGCTGAAAATTGGAACAAGTGTGTTCACGAACTTCAGGGCAAAAACACCTATTTAGAAGCCGATTTTGAGGTGTCAAAATTGAATTATTCGCAACTATTTAGATGCGCCTGCCTCTAGCTTTAATTTGAGTACTCACGAGTCAAAACGACTTCGATGAGGGAAATACACTTGTTTTATGAACAGGCGCAAAAAGATTCCAATCCGAATTCAGGTACGAGATTGATTCTAGATAGATCCGTTTTTTTCTCTTTTTTTTTCACGCTTTTTTTTTTTTCTTCTTTTTTTTTTTTTTCCTTTTTCTCTTTTTTCTTATTTTTTCTCCTCTTCCAAGACAAACTGGATAAGATGCAGATTGGATCAAAGAGTGAATGACCTCAACTATGATTATGAAATGAACAGGGTAGACGGATGGAAATTAATGGATGGGATTGGACAGCGGAAGGATAATGATGCAGCAGCGGCGTGACTAATTGAACAGAACTCAAACTCTAAAGGAACAAGACACTAAGACCAGCAACTCACCCACGATGCAACCGATAATTCAATAATGCAAACAATGAAAAGAAATGCAAAGGCTCGATGGCTTGGACAAAGGATGAATAGATCTAACTTTTTTGTGGCTTTTTCTTGGACAATAGGTAAGAAAATAAATCTAATCTAGGATAATTGGAAATTTCACCGAGCAACCAAAACGATACCACTTGATAGAGGCGAGGGTGTCCCGATCTTCGATGAGATGATAACTATCGATTTGGTGGAGTCGATTTGACGATCCGACTACAAACGGACGACGCTTTTAGCAATCGCTAAACCCACCCGGAGGTTATTGACCACCTGGAGCACGATCAACCTGACCACAAGGTCTATTCCTGCAAGCAATCAAGAACGAGCAAGAATATGATAAAGCAAGAATACGAATATATGAAGTATTGATAATGGTGGGGATCCGTAGCGGTCTTGGTCTGGTCGTTGGACACAAACGGCACACGGTTGCAATGGCTAACTTTTAACTAAACAAATCCCAAGGAAAAGCTACTAGATGGATCTACTTTATAGGAGCAAGGGGTGGGGCCAAGGGGGAGGACGCCCAAGGCAGCCTAAAACTAACCCTAGGTCGTAAAGGCCAATGGGCCCAAGCGAGGTGACGAACACCTTTGGACTTGTAGTTTGACTCGGATTCTGCTGCAGCATCAGATTGTTTCGTCTATAACTCAACGCCCGGACGGATTTTAAGGTGATTCAATTGTTGGAAAATGCACGAAATCTATTTTCCAACAAAAAAGAATCAACCAATTTGGAGTCCATGAAAAGTTATAGACGTTTTGAGTTAGGTATTGTGTAGTCCGAATCTGAGTCCGAACGGAGACTTGACTCTATCTTCTTGGGCCAAAAGTGACGGAGAGAACTTTTTGAACAGCAAAACATCTCTTTCTCCTTATCTTCATATGTGGATTGTACAAATGTCCCATACACCTGCAATTAGACAAAACACAAAAGTATGTGAAGTATTTTTGTTCGATAACATAAATATATTATTGAATAGTTTGCACTAGAAATCACCCAGAAATATGCATGTATGCAATATTTTGGTCTCATCCAAGGTAGTCATGTCCTCATCACGGGCAAGGGGCGGATATCCGGGCGCCGAAGAGCCGGATGTCCGGGGGCACGGGCCGTGTCCGGCGGAGATTCCTTCCCTGGCGTGTTCCTTCATCCTTGTACTTGGGGACTTTTCCCCCACGCGCATCCTGGAGGTTCCTTGACACCTAATCATGCAAGCATATCGGACTTAGGTAGTAGCCATGTCTCGGGGATCTTGCGATATCAATAAGGAAGGAGGTCACCCCTCGATAGCTCTAGCTCTAGCTCGTGTCATGGGTCCTCTTGGCTCGATGAGACGGTTGTGGATGCTGGGATGATCGTGGATGCCCGCATCAAATGAGCTCAAATTGGAACCAAAACGTCGTGTTGCACAACTAAGAGAGACGCTAACATTGCTCAATAGGCGGATACGACACTTGTGCACAACCTATAAGATGCACAATGGATAAACCTCTATCCCAAGTATGCTATGTATGTATGGTTCGTGTTTCTACACAATGATCCAAGATGATCAAGATGATATCATATGATATATTGTGATGCTATGGCTATTGCACAAGCCCTGTATTTCTTTTTGCTTAAAAGCTTATTTTTTTTTTCTTTTGGCCATTTAAATGCAAAACCAAGATAGCAATTGTGTATATGGGAACAATATTTAACACAAGATATGATACCAATATGATATGGTATGTATGCAATGGATGGTAGATCACTAATGTGCACAAGTAACGGCCCGCAATACTCAAATGGCTAGTCTCAAGGCAAGTGACCAAAATGGGCTAGGGGTTAAAATGCAATTGCATGGGAGTAACAATGGTGTGTGAGGTTACCGCCTTTGGATGATGAGGCGGTGTTCTTGATGTAGATACCAAGAAGATGGAGAATCGCCCCAAAGTCAAACACCTTAGGAAACGGAAAACCCGAACTCAAAATCTCAAATGACAAATGTCAAATTGGTACGGAATTTGGTGGTTTGCACTTGGCAATGTGGAAGTGAAATGATGGGTATAACGCCTTTAAGTTATCGTCCTAAAGCCAAACACCTTAGAGACACAAGCCCAACTCCTTGGTTTTGGGGGGTGGGGGTTTTTGGTGGTTGGGGTGGTTGGAAGAACCCCCAAGTAGCCTAAACACCTTAGGAGACTCAAGTCACTACTCAAATAACCTCAAATGCTATGGGGAACAAAATGGGTTAGGGGAAGTCGGTGGTTGCTAATGATATGGTGGAGGGCCTAGGCAAACTTGCCAAATTTTCAAAACTTTGATGGAGTCAAATTGTGCTGGTGGTTTTTTAAGGGGATGTCAAGAGCTTCAAACGAGCTAAAGAACGCCAAAATCGGAGTTCGATGAATTAGTTACGCCAAACAAGAATCAGCCAAGTCGAAATTAAGGTTACGGACGTCCAAAAGGTCGGACATCCGAATTCAGTTCGTTAGAGTTCCGTCGTCCGGAAAGGACGGACGTCCGGTCGTCCAGGGGCCCCGCCATAAACTCCGGTGGCGGGTCCTCGAAATTGAGATCCGGCGATTTTGGGGAATTTTGGGATTTTGGGGTCAAATTAGGGATTTCGTGGATGAAAACGGGAAACTTGGGAAATGCTAGATCCACTAAACAAGCAAATCCATGGATCAAAATCAACAAAACATCATCACACTAACAAATCACAAAAAAATTGGGGCTATTTTTGGTGGGGATTTTAAATTGGGAAGAACACAACAAAATCGCTAGAAAACACGGGGGGGCTCCAAAACGTGATCAACGTGGCTCATGATACCAAGATGATGTAGGGCGGAACCCACGGGACGATCTTTCACGTGGAGGATCCCGAAACATGAACACGGGAAGAACGGAGAGAAATCAAGGGGAAACACTCAAGAACAAGTCCGATCACACATCCACTAGACAATCAAACACACAAGATCCACAAGGTACATGAACAACAAAAAAAGAAAAGGAAGGTTCATCTCCAAGAGGAGGTCTTGATGGTCTTCCTTGAAGGGGTCTTGAATCCGGGGGATCTTTCCAAGAGGACGGAGTCGAGGAGAAGTAACCTAGTGGATGAGCAATGCTCTCACAAAATATGAGCTAAACCATTGCTGCCCTAGGGGGGGAAGAAAAGTTATATAGTCTAGGGGCAGGCAAGGGCTGCAGCCCCAAACGGTCAACACAGCGCGGACGTCCGGAGGTCACCGGTCGTCCGGAGGCTCGATAGGGTCCGGACGTCCGAGGTCTTGACGCCAGATTCGTTCGGGCGTGGTCGGACGCCGGAGGCGGCCGGACGTCCCCATTTGGGGGTGGATCGCTGGTCGTCCCAGGTTTTGCCGTCCGGATCCGGTATTTGGACGTCCGTGGTCGGTCTCCGCCTTGAGAGTGTTTGGACGTCCGGGGCTTCCGTTGGCCCTGGGACTCCGAGCTGTTTTTCCGCTTTCTTCCGTGCTTCCTCGGATGGTGTAGGTGTTCTTGGCGCTTGATGCAGAGCAGCCTCACTCATCCCCCACGGACGGTTCATCTCCTCAACACCACCGGGCCCATGACAAGAGCCCAGCTAAGGCTATTGAAGATAAGGTGAACTCGCCCCTCCTAATTCTTATTTCTACCCATGAGACATGGCTACTACCTCATTCAAACTCTATGTGTAATCGACATGGAGGCAAACCAAGGATCTACTACTTGAAGAGCCAAGATGGGAGAACCCCAAGTATGTCGAGGAAGAAGGGAAGCATGAAGGTGGCACGGACATCCGACACCTTCCGGACGTCCGACGATTCCCAGAACGGACGTCCACGCCCGGACGTCCGAATTCCACCGAATCAAACTTCACGGACGTCGACCCCGGACGTCCAAACATCGCCACCCGATCAACCGACGGACGATCGAGTTGACCGGACGTCCGGACTACGACTTTCGAAGGGAATACGGACGACGATCCCGGACGTCCGGACCTTCCCGGACGACCGGGTCCTACGACGATCGACCCCCACGAGAAGAATCTACGGACGTTCAACGTTCCGGACGACGACCTTCCTGAGCCCGGACGTCCGCCTTCCGACGTCCGACGCTCATGCGGGCTGAAGCCCATGTACCCTTCGTTTGACTTCCATTTGCACTAAGACTATAAATAGGACCCTTCCATCCCTAGTTAGGGTTAGCTTTTGATTTGCTCATATTTCGGTGAGAGCTTTGCTCATCCATTCCATTTCCTTCAGATCAGGACCTCTACGGAGAAGATCCCCCCGGATTCAAGACCCTCCTAGGGTGGACCTCAAGACCTCCGGAGAAGAACGGCTACCCTTGTATCCTTACCTTTGTTGTCCTTGAATCTTGTGCCACTCTATGTATTCGATAATCTAGCACTTGTGTAATCGGGTTTTTCGGTTGAGTGACCTCCCTCGCTTTCCCGTGTTTTCCTCGGTTCTTCCGCCTCTTGTTTTCCCGGGATTTTCCAAGCGGAAAGATCCCAACAAGGGTTCCGCCACATCACGCTTGCACTCCTCCTCGCTCCGTGAAGCTCCCCATACCGCATGCACACGAGTGCAGGTCAAGTAGTATACCATCCTCGGGGGGCAAGGAACGTAAAGGAGAAGATTCACCTTTATGTATGAGAAGTAGAGGTCGACGGTCACTTGCCAAACGGACTTTGACATGGTGATGACCGGATGCTCCGATCAACGAGAGACCGGCCCTCTTGGAGAAGATCCACCTTGGATTCAAGACCCCTCTTGGCCCCCATCAAGACCTCCTAACGGAGAAGAACGGCTACCGCTTGTATCGCCCTTTGTTGACCTTGAATCATGTATCCCTTTGTGTTCATCGATCTAGCACATGTG
>JAHIAM010021743.1:0-31806 GCA_021605205.1 Aegilops longissima | reverse complement strand
GTGAACAACTACATCACCAAAGCGCTCTCTTCGATCTACAACGACAAGTGCAAAGCACACAATCAAGATTATGAGAGCGATCGAGAACATCTCCATCGACATTCATCACTCCAAGCAAGGAGAAGGGACTACTTCGATAAGAAGCTTGCCGCACATAAAGAGGAGCAAGATGCAAGGATGGAGGAGATTCGGCCTTGATCAAGTCTTCTTCCCTTCACATCTTCAAGGCGGCGACGCCAAGCCACAAGTCTTCGAGCGCCTGCCGATGCAAGCGCAAGTCGCCCACATCTCCATGGAGACCACCATCACATTCGTGATCAACATCGCCATGAAGGGCAAGTCACCTCCAAGCATCATGTGCACGATTTACCATTTAACTCCAAGGAGCTCAAGCACGACAACGACATCATCATCATGAAGATGCTCCACAAGCAAATGCACGAAGTTCCAACAAGCCCTACTTCATGCCAAGTCAAGCTTCATAAGCACAAGAGAAGACCGCGACACGACCACCACCAAGACGGCGCTACGGCTACATCAACCACTTCGCATCATCGCCAAGTGTTCTCAAGGCATCTTCGCTTTTGACGCATTTGCATCTTCGCTTACTTCCCACGTATGCCTACATCGACTTCATCAAGTCCAAGGCGACCACCTACGAGCGAGGGCGACCTTCCATCTTCGAAAGCCCTCAAGGAAGATGGCCGAGCATGGGAAACTCCCTTGGTCATGGAGACGAGCTATGAGGTGCCACATCATATGGGCCTCCAACACCAAGACGGTGACAAGACGGCCGAGCAAGGGCCATCCCTTCGACCACGGGCGACGAGCCGAACCTCTTCAACTACATGAAGACGACGCCCACATTGGATTCATACTCCGAGTCAAGCTACGCGACACAAGATGGAGACATTTGCACCTACATCTCTCCGCACCCACATATGTCGAGATGCCCCAATTGCCATGTGAGGAGAGCCGCCACCACATGAGTGACATGAGTGACTACACCATACGTGACACCGAGAGCATTTCCTATGAGAGGATGAGTGTGACCACCACTAGCCCCACACATGAGAGCATGCCACGATCCTATGTGAGGTTGAGCGCCATTTGAGTGACTCCACCCACCATACGAGTGAGAGCATCCTTGAGGGAGTGAGGAGCCACAACACTTAGTGAGTGAGGTAGTTGACACGCACATGAGGCCACTATGATTTCTAACGACTTAACCTCTACTCCTAGTGTGTTTTCTTCTTCGTGCTAGGTCTCCTACATGACGACATGCCTATCCTCGATTTGTAGTCCATCCCTACATTGAGACGACGATGGCCATGGTGGACGATGATACACCCCCACATGGTTCCATCAAGATAAAGATGACAACGAGATGATCTTCAACACCTCACCTACAACACATGAGCGACGCCCAAAGGTAACATAGGTGATGGTGCTTCTTTGTCCCACTAGTGGACTCTCTTACCATCGATTGCTCCCATGATGTTGACCCACCTATTACCATGCTTCATGCTAGTGAAACTTCTTCATGCCTTGACTTACCTATTTATGATGATTATGATGATGAGCATGTTGAGTTGCCTAGTTGTGATGCTATGCTTCATAGGATATCATGTGCAAATTCTATTGGTCACATTATGTTTGATAATCCATCGACCTTGTCATATGCTATGAGTGAGATCTCCCATATTGCCTCATTTCAATCTCAACATAGTAACTATGCATTCCCCATTAAAATCAATCCCATTTGCACTTATGGCATAGATGATTTAGATGATGGTCATTGGCCTTTGCTTCTCTTGTGATGATATTGCCATGCTTCCTTTACATGATTTATGCAATTCATCTAATATTCCATGCCATGATCACATTGTTCCAAATATGCATTGTTTTGATGTTGTCAATATTCTCCATGTGATGTTGTTACTCATGCTCATGAGGAGACCCCCATAGTTTCCTCATACATATTTGGAGATTTTGATTCATCCCATCCTTTGCATGATTCCCATAATTGCGGCACCATATGCATTCCATGAATAACAATGCTCTAGATATTTCTCATGATGCATTACACAATTCGAGTCTCCATTATGCTATACATAACAACAAACCTATCATGATGGATGACATGTTTCTATATCACGATCTCATTTATTTGAGCATTGGCTATTTTGTGCTAACCAACACATGCACGCAAGATCATGATGGATGATGTACATCTACCACGCACACACAATTTTCCTTTGTCTTTGTTTTGTGTAGGTATCACGATACTCGCCAACCTCTCACCCCAAGAGTTGATTTAAACGAGCTCTTGAGAGCAACGATGACTTGGGATCACGTGGACTTTCATTCCCACCATTCCTTTTGCGCAAGGACTACGCGATCTCTTCTACTTGGCTCTCACACGGCTATGGGCTATTTACCACTTGCCACCTTATGCTCATTTTACCGTGTTCACTTTGCATGTTATGCTTGCTTCTATGCCTTTGCCATGCACTTGTGACCCTTGCTTGCATCTACCCATGATTCACCATTATGCTACTCCTATGTGTATTTGCATGCTTGGTGGAGATCCTAGTAGCTATTGCCATGTTTATCATGTGCCTCATACTATTGTTGATTCTTGTGTTGGGAGAGTCATGATGTTACATTGCTATTTACATAGGACTTCTTGCCAATACCATGAACCTACTTTCCTCATATCTTGCTTTCATGCTTGTGCTATGACATGTGAATTATTCATGCAAGACTATTTGCACACATGACATGCCTGCCATGATTCCTCCTAGTATGTTGCATCTTCGCACTACTAGCTTGCCCGACTTGATCGCTATGATTGCTTGCTATGTTGCATCACCCATGTTCCACTATTACTTGCTTTCTTGGGTTGATGACATATATGCTCATGCCTCTCACATGATATATCTTGATCATTGTCTCTTGTGTCCATTAGTTGCCTCTTTCATATCCACTTGTATTGAGTGCAACCATACTATGCTTATTGATCTTGGAGACTTTGACATATTACTTGTGATGCATGCTTGTTTGAATGAGACTATTGCATTTGGTTGTTCTCGCATCATATGCCTCCATACTATGCAATGCTCCTTGTCCTTTCTAATGATGAGCATGATGCATACACTTGCTTGGTATCTTACCACCTAATGATAGGTTTTACACTTTCGCTAACCTCATTTGTTTTTCCGAGTGTTTGTCATGTTCTTTCATTTTGAAGCATTCACAAGGCATTACCGCCATGAGACATATTGGCTATGTGAAGGCATCCATGATGTGCAACTCCAACATCTTCCTAACATTCATAAGGTGAACTCTTCTTTGAGCCATCCTCAAGTTTGCACATTGATGGGTCACTTTTCATTGTTGTTTCCTTCTTGTTGTCTACATGCTACATCTCGTGAACGGAGGAACGACATTGAGATTGGCTACATGGACCTTCACATTGAGGAGCGCCGACTTATTGGATGCACCTTCGTTTTCCACTCTTGCCACGACATCGAGCATTGGTCTACCATCCCGACGACACCGTGGACTACTTGGATTGCGCCATGTCTTCAACTTCGTCCAACTACAAGTCCGCTCACGACAACCGCTTCCATGGTGATGAGGATCACGATCCGAGGTCGGATCTTTCCCAAGGGAGGGAGATGATGCGAGCATCCCACGCTCATCCCCATGTACACTTCATCTACTCTCCAAGCCCCAAGGATACATAAGATGAGACTCGATTTTCGCCATTGGACCTAAGGTGAACTCGCCCTTTCCAAATCTTCTTTTCGCATGTAAGACATGGATGCTACTTAAGAGCGGACTTTGTGCATACTCAGTACACCCGAGGAGACCATGGAGAGCCCAAGGACCAAGGCTGCTGCGCGAAAGCGAAGGAAGGAGAAGGAGAAAGAAGACCTGTATGCGAAGCGGTACTACCGCCAACACCAAGCGGTACTTACCGCTAAAGGCCCCGAGCGGCACTACCGCCAATCTCCGCTTCTACCGCCAAACCCGACAAACTCCCCGTGCTCGAGCGACCGGGTCCGCATTACCGCCGTCCAAGCGGCACTACTGGCTTGTAAGCGGTACTACCGCCTCGCTCAGGCAAAATCGCTGCCTTTGGCCTTGTATCCCCTCTCACTTACCCCTTCGTGGCTTAGACTATAATAGACCACCTCCCTCCTTTCGAGGGTTAGCGTTGATTTAGCTCATTAGATAGAGTCATTATCCATACCGGATCTACTCCACGAGAGACCGAGGCCCTCTTCGAGAAGATCCACCTTGGATTCAAGACCTCCTTTATGGAGAAGACCATCATCAAGACCTCCTCACGGAGAAGAACGGCTACCGCTTGTATCGCCCTTGTCGACCTTTGAATCATGTATCTCCCTTTGTGTTCTTTGATCTAGCATTTGTGTGACCGATTCTTGTTGGTTGAGTGTTTTCCTCGCTCCTCCCCGTGATTTCTCGTGTTCTTCCGCCGCTTCTTCGTGATTCCCCGTAGGATCCGCCCAACGTGAAAGATCGCCCATGTAGGGTTCCGCCTA
This sequence comes from Aegilops longissima, assembly GCA_021605205.1. Lineage (NCBI taxonomy): Eukaryota > Viridiplantae > Streptophyta > Magnoliopsida > Poales > Poaceae > Aegilops > Aegilops longissima. The sequence continues at coordinate 27,232 of JAHIAM010021743.1, read as the reverse complement.
CATCACAAGTTGTGAAAGCATAGTATAGCTTACGAGACAAAGCATCAAGAATAACATTTTCTTTTACCCTTCTTGTGTTTAATGACATAAGGAAAGTCTCAATGAATTCAACCCATTTAGCATGTCTACGATTCAGTTTAGCTTGACTTTAATATGTTTCAAAGATTCATGATCGAATGTATAACAAATTCTTTGGGCCATAAATAATGTTGCCATGTCTCTAAAGTCCTAACAAGAGCATATAATTCTTTGTCATAAGTAGAATAGTTCAGACTAGGCCCACTCAATTTTTCGTAAAAGTATGCAACAGGTTTGCTTATCTTGTAATAACACACCTCCTAATCCAATTCCACTAGCATCACATTCAAGCTCAAAAGTCTTATTAAAGTCGAAGTTGGAGTAAAGGAGCATGTGTCAACTTATCTTTCAATACCGTGAAGGCTTCTTCCCGTGCGGTACCCCAAACAAAAGGCACATCCTTCTTTGTAAGCTCATTGAGAGGTGCAGCAATGGTGCTAAAGTCTCTCACAAAACGCCTATAGAAACCAGCGAGTCCAAGAAAACTCCTCACTTGTGTGACCGCTTTGGGCTGCGCCAACTCTCAATAGCTTCAATCTTGGCTTTATCAACTTCAATTCCTCGTGGAGTAACAACATAGCCAAGAAAAGATACTCGGTCGGTGCAAAAGGTGCACTTCCTAAGGTTACCAAACAAACGTGCATCACGAGAGCATTAAAAACAGCACGAAAATGTTCCAAATGTTCTTCCAAAGATTTGCGATAAATCAGTATATTATCAAAGTAAACTACCACAAATCGCCCAATGAAAGCACGAAACTTCGCTCATTAATCTCATGAAAGTACTAGGTGCATTAGTTAACCCAAAAGGCATGACTAACCACTCATATAATCCAAACTTAGTTTTAAATGCTGTTTTCCATTCATCTCCCAATTTCATACGAATTTGATGGTATCCACTACGCAAATCAACTTTGGAGAATATTGTAGAGCCACTCAATTCATCAAGCATATCATCTAGCCTAGGAATAGGATGACGATAACTAATAGTAATATTATTAATGCCTCTACAATCAACACACATACGCCGACGCATCATCCTTTTTAGGCACTAGTATAATAGGAACAGCACAAAGACTAAGAGATTCGCAGATATAACCTTTGTCGAGCAGCCCTCAGACTTGACGATAATCTCCTTCGCCTCCTCCGATTGGTACGGTATGGTGCGCGGTTGGGTAGCGATGCACCGAATTAAGTCAATTTGATGCTCAATCCTCTAATAGGTGGTATCCCTGGCACGCCTTGTGGGAAGACGCCAACTCCCGCAAAATGTTAGTGACAGCAGGGGCAAAGAGGAAGGCACGCCCTCGAATGAAAATAATGCCTTTGCACACAAAAGCATAGCAAACAGATTTGCTAGAATCTAGCTCATCAATATCACATTTGGTGGCAAATAAACATGCACTTTTCAGTTTAATTTCAGAAGCAACATTAGATGGTTTATTATTAGGCTTCATTTGTTGCTCAAATTCTTTTGCCACAATCTGATTTTCACTCTTATTTTTCTCCTGTTTTGCTTTATTAGCTCTATTAATATCATCTTTCAAAATGGAATCAGAGTCATAGGAAGCAAAGTAATATTTTTATCCTTGTGAACAAGAGTATACTGATTGTTTCTACCATGGTGTACAGAATTTTATCAAATTGCCATGGTCTACCAAGTAATAAGGAACATGCTTGCATAGGTACCACATCACAATCAACATAATCAGATATGTAGAGATACTAAAATACACACTAACAAAGACGTGTTACCTTAACCTTGCCGCTGTTGTTGAACCATTGGATGTAGTAAGGATGTGGATGTGGTCTTGTGGTGAGAGAAAGCTTCTCCACCATATCCATGCTAGCTGTTGTTGCAGCCCCTCCATCTATGATGACGCTAATAGGACGCTCCTTCACAACTCCCTTTGTATGGAACAAGTTATGCCTCTGATTTTGCTCAGCTTGTGTAACCTGCACACTCAAAACACGTTGAGCAACTAGACATTCATACCACAAAGATCTTCAGCAGCCATTAATTGCGCCTCAGATCGTAATCATCTCCACCGTGTTCTTCATGTGTAATAAGAGCCAAAGTCTCTTCATCATAGTCACTAGCGCACTCATACCCACCATCCTCTCGAGCAATCATCACACGCTGAGATGTGCATTCTCTCAAGAAATGTCCTCTTCCTTACAACGACGCACAAATAATATCACTTGTGTGCCCTGCTGACGCCATGGAAGAAGAAGAGCTCTGTAGGCCCAAGCAGTGTACTCTTGGCGATAGTGGTGGTTGTGCCCGCTTTTGTATCACGGTTGGAGGTGGCAGCCGATGGAGGTGCCGTGTAGTAGAACGGTGGAAGTAGATGATGCACGTGGTGTCCATGATGAAGGTCGACCTGCAGAAAAGTTAGTCCGCCAAGGCCTGCCGATCCTCGCACTTCACGCTCAGCTTTACAAGCAAGATGGAATAATCGAGTGATATTATTATAATCCTTGTAGTCTAGAATGGTCTGAATCTCTATTTAATCCACCCGTAAAACGCAAGCATAGCTTCATTCTCCTCAACAATACCACATCTAATCAAGCCGCTTTGTAATTCCCGATAATATTCTTCATCGAATTTTTTCCTTGTCTTAAGCGCTGCAATTTTTGAAGTAATTCACGCTGATAATATGGTGGAACCCAACGAGTACGCATAGCAGTTTTCAAAGCAGCCCAAGTAGCTGGAACAGATATAATCTACAATGTTCGCACCACCAAACACATGCAAAGCTAGTGAAAGCACAAACAAAGCAGCAGAACACGCCTCTCCTCGTGATATTGTAAACATGTAAATCGTTGTTCAGTTTCTAACTCCCAAGTAAGATATATATCAGAACATATCTACCCTCAAATGGTGGAATATTCAATTTCAGTTTAGGAGATGGTCATGATCTCGCACTCAAGGGGAGCCCAACATTGCCATTATTTGCATGTGGACGACCTCGGTGGTTGTGGTGCTGGTGGTTGCACGAGTTCGATGTTGATCAACCTCATCCTCATAAGCTCTCACATAATCATCCTCCCCACCGCAGCAGCAGGAGCCATGTATATCAACAAAGCAGCACCAAAGCAGCTTGGCCAGCTGAAGAGGGACACGGAAGCTCATGGAGGGCTGTTTCATGATGTGGAGGTAGTCCATGTTGTTGTAGTAGAGGTGCGTAGGTGCAGCCGGTGGTGGTGGTGGTAGACGCACGAGCAATTCATTAAACTTGTTATCGAGCTTTGTTTCAACGCCTTCTCAATGCCATCTATCTTCTCCATGGCCTCTTCAAATCTATTTAGCACATCGTCCACCGCCCACTCATCATTTGTTGAAACTTATCATGTAGCGCTTTGTTTGTCATGTTCTCCCAATAGCCTCGCCGGCTTGTGATCCTGCCATGGTTAGCAGCAATAGAAACACACAAGAATATGATTCGACAGACTACTAGGAAGTGGTGGTGGTGGTGTGGTGGACAATACAACCACAAGCAAATCTCAAATTTTACCAGCCTACCAAAGAAGAAAGTGTGATCGGCAACCGATGTAGTCAAACTCTCAAAGCTTGATAGAGCGATTACTGTGAGAGTCAAACGCACGATGTAGATGTATGTGGAGCTGGAAGGCTTATAATATGGTAGCAAAAGGGTCAAGAATAATCAATTCGAGATGCAAAGTTGAATAAACGCCAACGACGCAGATCGTGGTTGGGTCCTAGGCTAGACCGTGCTAGAGACGCGAGCCTAGAACACTTACAAAATCACGGCGCTGCACGGAAACAACGGAAAAGCACACTGAATAAGTTTTTTTTTCGTTTTTTTTTGCGCTTTTTTTTTTTGCGCTTTTTTTTTTTTTTTTTTTTTAAAAAATCACTATAATGGCGAGTGTCTCAAAACTCTTCCTGTGTCAAACCGACAGATGGGCACGAAATTTTTCGACCAAATTTTTTTTTCGACGCCCGACCCAAAACCTGAAACGGGTCAAAAAAACTTTCTATAATGGCGATCGCCTCAATACGCTTAGAAACACCTAAAAATAGGATAGCCGAAATTTTTTCGACAAGTGCTGAAAATTTTGGGCCTAAACGAGGGTGGTTTCAGACTTTTTTTTTTCCAAACCTACTCCGCAAGGAAAACACAAATCGGAAACTAGATGGATCTCAAAACAAACCTAATATGAGAAGAACTCGGATTGGTAGTGGATATATGGTGGTGATATATGGCAGCGTGGTGGTATATGGTAGCGTGGTGGTATATGGATATGGATTCAGAGCGTGGCGATAAGCAATGGTGGTAGATGGCAAGGCGATGAGGATGGTGCGCGGCGCGGCGTGACAACTTATGATCGTAACTCAAACTCTAAAAGACTAGACTCTAAGACCAGCAACTTGACACGACGATGCAACCGCAAATTCAACAAAGCAAAACCCTAAAAAGATTATGCAAAGGCTCAGATTGGTTCGGATATGATGAACTAACCCTATTTTTTTTTTGGCTTTTTCGTGGACTTTAGGTATGAAGAACAAACTCGATCGAATCTACGTAAAAACTGTAAAATCTCACCGAGCAACCTGAAAATCTGATACCACTTGATAGAGGCAAAGGTGTCCCGATGTTTCATGAGATGGTGGCTATCGCTTCGTGGGAGTCGACCTTTGACGATCCGACTACGAAGCGCGAGACGCCGCGCTTTAGCAATCGCTAAACCAACTTCCGAGGGTTATTGACCACGCCGAGCACGATCAACTCCGACCACGAGGGCCTGCTTCGCGAGCAAACGAAGAACAAGCAAGATACCGAGATTGCAACTGATATTGCGAATATAAGATGAAAGCTTTATTGATCGAGGTGGGGTTCGTGGACGCTTTGTCCGGTCGTTGAACACAAACGGCACGCGGGTTGCAGCTATGGCTAACTTTTAATCTAAACAAAACCCAAGGTCTAAACGGTGCCCTAAGGGCTGTATATATGGAGGAAGAGGGGAAATTTCGTGGCCCTTGGTGGAGGGGTCCAAATCAACCCTAACTCTTGTTTCCCCACACATACGGACTCTAAAAACAGCCTATACTTAAGTATTTCGAAATTACATGGGCCTGCCCACTAATAAGGTGACGAAGACCTAGAATAGCCTCGACGACATTTATGAAGTAGCATCTTGTATATTTCGTCCAAGGCTTCATGCACCCATTATGGTGGCTTCAAAGTCCTGAAATCATCACTTGTAACTCCGTTTGTTCCTTCTATGCATGGCATTATCTCCATGCTTGTTCTTGCTCCAATGTCCATCCTTCTCCAAGCTAGGGCCTTCATTTGTAAGCAAAACAAATGTATCCAATTTAGGCAGCATCATATTCTCATGAACATTAGAATCATTACCAAGAAACGAAAGTACCGATAATTTAATTGGCGCATGCGAGCTCTAGTAATTGGTCCAAGATATGTAGCAAAGAGGGGCTGTGGGTGTAACAATGGTATTGATGTCCTCATCACCTAATCATGCATAGCATATCGGACTTAGGTAGTAGCCATGTCTCGAGTGGATCATATGTGATATCGACAAGGAAGGAGGTCACTCGTTTCTAGAGCTCTAGCTCTAGCTCGTGTCATGGGTCCTCTTGGCTCTTGATGAGACGGTTGTAGGTCCATGGGGATGATCGTGGGATGCTCCGCATCACAAATGGCTAGTCTCGATAGGCAAGTAACGCAAAAGTAAGGCTAGGGTTAACAATGCAATGGCAAGGGAATATACAATGGAGGATACCACGATACCAAGATGATATGGAGGTTACTGCTCGGTGATGATGAGTAGCGTGTTCTTGATGTAGATACCAAGATGATGGAGACTCGCCCTAAGTAGCCGAAACACCTTAGGAAACGGAAAAACCGCGAACTCAAAATCTCAAACGTCAAATGTCAAAATGGTGGTAGCGGAAAGCGGTGGTAGTGTGCACTTGGCAATGCGGAAGTGGAATGATGGGCTATACACGGTGTCGGAGTTGGTAGCACTGTCCCTAAGTAGTCAAACACCTTAGGAGACACAACTCTCAACACAACAAGATTGGGTTGTTGGGGTGGCGGAAGTGTATGGTGGGCAAGCTTATGAAGTTATGGAGGTGGTTGATGAAGAAGCAACCATCCCTAAGTAGCCTAAACACCTTAGGAGACTCAAGTCACTACTCAAACAACCTCAAATGCTATGGTGAACAAAAGGGTTATTTTATGAAGGCTATGGTGGTATTATGGATGATGTGGTGGAAGCCCTAGGCAAAGATGCCAAAGTACCAAAAATTTGATGGTGTCAAAAGGTGGTGAAACCAAGGAGGACCTCGGCACGCCGATAGCTTCAAACGAGCCAAAGAACACTCAAATCGGAGTTCAGAGTGAAAAGTTATGATGAAAATGGTGAAACTCGAACGCTGAATCTGGTTGGGCGGTAGTACTGCTTTGAGGGCGGTAGTATCACTGAAGCGGTAGTACCGCTTGAATGGGCGGTAGTACCGCCAGGTCGGTTTTTTTTCGCAAAATCTAGCTCGAGGGGCGAGAAAGTGTCATTGAAGGGCGGTAGTACCGCTTGAGGTGCTAAGCGGTAGTATCGCTTGAAGGGCGGTAGTACCATTGTGTCGGGATTTTTCAAACCGGATAGGGCGCGATTTTGGGGCGGAAATGGATGATTTTGGGGTCAAAATTGAGAGATTTCGTGGATGGAAAGTGGGGAAACTTGGGAGATGCTAGATCCACTCGAAACCAAGCAAATCCATGGATCAAAATCAACAAAACATCATCAAAACTAACAAATCACAAAAATTTTGGGGCTATTTTTGGTGGGATTTTCGGATTTAGGACTAAATCAACAAAATCAAGCTTGAAAAAGAGGGTAGGGGCTCCAAAACGTGATCAACGTGGCTCATGATACCTTAGATGATGTAGAGCGGAACCCTACGTGGACGATCTTTCACGTTGGAGCGGATCCTACGGGGGAATCACGAAGAACGAGCGGAAGAACACGAGGAAATCACGGGGAGGAACGAGGGAAAACACTCAACCAACAAGGAATCGGTCACACAAATGCTAGATCAAAGAACACAAAGGAGATACATGATTCAAGGTCAACAAAGGACGATACAAACGGTAGCCGTTTTCTCCGTGAGGAGGTCTTGATGGGGACCACCCAAGAGGGGTCTTGAATCCAAGGTGGATCTTCTCCAAGAGGGGCCGCGTCTCTCTCGCTGAGTAGATCCCAGATGGATGAGCCAAGCTCATCTAATGAGCTAAATCAACGCTAACCCTAACTAGGAGGAGGTGGAGGAGTATATATAGTCTAGAGCCACGAAGGTGTAAGTGAGGGCGAGGCACATGGGCTCGGCCCAATACACTATGCATGTATTGGCGGTAGTACCGGTCTTCTGGGCAGAGTACCGCTTGAGGCGCTGCAAGCGGTAGTACCGCTATGATGGGCGGTAGTACCGCCTGAGCCGCTCGACCAAGTTTGTCTGACTTTATGGAAGTGGAGCGGATGTAGAGCGGTAGTGTCATTGGTGATGATAAGCGGTAGTACTGGCTGGCCCTGGGCGGTAGTACCGCTTGCTCCTGCTTCTTCTTCCTTCTCCTCTTCCATGCTTGGCCTTGGTCCTGATCCTCCATGGTCGCCCCGGTTGTACCCGAGTGTATGCAAGGTCCATGCATGAGGTAGTAGCCATGTCCTGAAAGTGACGGTTCAAGAGGAGTGAGTTCACCTTGTGCCCTATGGCGATGGTCGAGGTCTCGCCATATGTCCTCTTGGGGCTTGAGAGAAGTTGAGGTACATGGGGATGAACGGGTATGCTCCGCATCAAAAGTCCATGAGGGAGAGCTTTATAAGAAAAGCACCACCGAGTCCTTCAAAGGTGTATCTCAAGAGGAAGGGCGGAATCTTCTTGTTGAAATTATGCCGACTCAAGGGCACCACGCCGCAGCCCGGCCCTTGTAAGCAAGGCCTTCCAGACATGATTTTATTGGCCGACGGCCCGGCAGATGCACATGACTTAGTCCAGCGATGCGCCGGTTGCCGCCTCTTGCTAACCAAAGCCATATGCCACCCACCGCCTCCAAACTATACCCATCACCGCCCTTCACGGTCTGGGGCTTGACATGTTTGGACCCCTTAAAGGAGGAACGCATAAGCAAAAATACCCATCGCCATGGTGGATAAATTCACCAAATGGATAGAGGCCAAGCTCATAAGACGGCCGAATCCGGACCGTGATAGACTTCATATCGTGGTCGATAATCGCTACGCCGTTCCCACAAAGATCATCACCGATAACGGCACTAACTTTACGGCCGACGAGGTTAAACTCGTGCAAAAACATGGGCATCAAGCTCGACTATGCTTCACCTATCACCCACAAACTAACGGTCAAGTCGAGCAAGCAAATGGTCTAATCATGAGCGCATCAAACCCAGATTAGTGCGGTCCTCAAGGAATCTAACACACACGGGTAGAGGAGCTCGACCAGACTGGGGCTGCGGTCCACGCCGAATCGCACTACCGGATACACACCATTCTTTATGGTATACGGCGAGAGGCGGTTTTGCCCGCGAGATAATTCATGACTCACCTCGCGGCGCATGTATGAAGAAAGAGAAGCCAACTCGATCGGCAGGACAGTTTGGACGCCTTAGAGGAGGAGCGTGACATGGCAAAAGCCCGTTCCGCATTCTATCAACAGCAGGCTCGAAGATACCAAAGAAAGAAGTATGGGCCAAAACTTACAATGTTGGCGAGTTAGTTCTACGCCACGGACAAGAAAAGGACAAACTCAAGCCCAAATGGGAAGGTCCTTTATTATTGACCAAGTCCTGACCGGTGGAGCGCATCATTCTGTGAGATGCATCGGATAACCACTGAGCCAAACCCATGGAACGCAGCCCGCCTCCTCAAGATTCTACGCCTAGCGCCGACTCGCTCGCCTCCTTCCTCCGCCTATTTTTTACACGTTAGCTGTCTTATATTTCTCCTTCTCCCTCCCTTTCTCATACAGCCTTTATGACTCTGCTCGCGCTTTGTTCGCAGACATTAATTGACGCGCTTATCCGCCCATTATACCTGGGGCTTTTTAATAGAAGCTTATTTATACGGGCTTTATGCCCAACACATGTGTCACACTTCCACATGTACCTTTTATTCACCATTATATGCATCTATATGACTTAACTTTTGGCCAAGTTGGGTTGTTCGCCTCTGTGGCTTACCCCTCACGCTCCCGATTGTTCGCTAGGCGGTAAAGGGAGCACCTCTCGCGATTGTTATCGCTGGTCACCGGATGTGTACCTCGACCGGGTGAAGCCGAAAGCTAGCGTTTTAAGGGAATATTCGTAGGTGAACCAAAGATGATTTCTCACTGCTTATTTATCCGCCTCAGATGCTTTTATCGCATTTTTCGCAGTCCGACATGCACTTTAGGGCATGCCTCCTAGGGAAAGGAACCCCTAACGAACTATTCTCCCCGAAGATGTTTCTACTAACCATGTAATATAACATAACTAGTTGGGCACTTGTCTGCTCAAGCACTAATGACCCCTACGCCTGGTCTCCATGCATGCCCCGTTCTTACATAACCAAGAGGGTATTCGACACACTCCGACTATCGGGTCCCGAGATTGAAGCAAAAAGGTCCGCCATGACAAATGATCTACAATCCGCTAGAAGGCATTTTACATGTCATCTTAAATTACATAGTCAATTTGACGGGTATATTCTCTTCATTACCATCCAACAGCTGTCTAGTTTACATCCTGTTGGGAATATTTGGCGCCAACTCTACCGGCCGCACACTAAGCTCATAGGGATCTCCTTCCCATCGGGCCCCACAGTCCGACTCGCCATGTGGTTTGGGTCAGCCTTCGTACCGCTGCCTTCACCATGGCCCAGCCTCCTCGGCGCCTTTGACGGCAGGCGATATATTCCATAATCGAAACGCCGCAAGCTTCCCTTCAGCTTTCTTCGCAAGTTTCCAAGGCCTTCGCATGGAGACGGATGGCCACAAGGCTCTGGCGACGCTTGCATCACCGCTGAACTCGCTCAGCAGCTGTGAGAGCTCAGAAGAAGGTCACCAGAGAACCGGCATTTCTCCGCAGCCGAATTGTTAGCATACCTACAGACGTAACTCGCTAATCGACTTCCTCGCCAACTCTTTTTCAAGTTCGCTCAAGCACTTACTAAAAATGCCGCCGGGTCACCGATTCTCCTTCATGGAGTCCGGCACCGGGCACGAACATCCTTTAGTTCCTCGCCCAACTGGGTGTTGGCATCTTGGAGATTATTCTTGATGAGGACATCAATACCATTGTTACACCCACAGCCCCTGCTGCTATACATACTGGACCAATTACTAGAGCTCGCGCACGCCAATTGAATTATCAGGTACTTTCGTTTCTTGGTAATGATTCCAATGTTCATGAGAATATGATGTTGCCTAAATTGGATACATTTGTTTTGCTTACGAATGAAGGTCCTACCATGGACAAGAAAGATGAACCTTGGAGCAAGTTCAAGCATGGAGATGTTGGCATGCGCAAGGGGAACAAGAACGGAGTTACAAGTGATGATTCCAGGACTTTGAAGCCACCCTAATGAGTGCATGAGGCCTTGGACGAAATACACAAGATGCCACTTCATAATATCCGCCCATAGGCTATTCTAGGTGCTCATACACCTTATTATTGGGCCAGCACCCATGTAATTTCGAAATACTTAAGTATAGGCTGTTTTAGAGTCCGAGTGTGGGGAAACAAGAGTTAGGTTGGTTTCGACCCTCCTCAAGGGCCACGAAAATCCCTCCTCTTCCTCCATATATACAGCCCTTAGGGCTGCTTAGACTTTGGGGTTTTGTTTAGATCAAAGTTCGCCATAGCTGCAACTTCACAGATTTCGCTTGTGTTCAACGACTGCACTAAGGCGCCACAGTAACCCCACCTTCATTAATAAAGCTTTCTCTTATATTCGCAATATCCAGATTGCAATCTTAGTTTCTTGCTTGTTCTTCGCTTGCTCGCAGGAAACAGGCCCTCGTGGTCGTGTGATGAGGACATGATTAACTTGGATACCACCAAAATATTGCATACATGTATATTTGTGAGGTGATTTCTAATGCAAACTATGCAATAATTTATTTATGTCATCCAGACAAAATACTTCACAAACTTTTGTGCCATGTCTAATTGCAGGTGTATGGGACATTTGTACAATCCACATATGAAGATAAGGGAGAAAGAGATGTTTACCTGCTGTTCAAAAAGTTCTCTCACGCCGTTTTGGCCCAAGAGAAGATAGAGTCCAAGTCTCTCACGCTCGACTCAGATTCGGACTGCATGTACATACCTGACTCAAAACGTCAATAACTTTTTCATACAGACTCCAAATTGGTTGATTCTTTTTTGTTGGAAAATAGATTTCGTGCATTTTCCAACCCAATTGAATCACCTTAAAATCCATCCGAGCGTTGAGTTATGGATGAAACAATCTGATGTCAGCAGAATCCGAGTCAAACTACAAGTCCAAAGGTGTTACGCCACCTCCGCTGGGCCCATTGGCCTTGTACGACCTAGGGTTAGTTTTAGGCTGCCTTGGGACGCCCTCCCACCTCCTTGGCCGCCACCCCTTGCTCCTATATAAGTAGATCCATCTAGTAGCTTTTTCCGGGATTTGTTTAGTTAAAAGTTAGCCATTGCAACTTCGTACTTCGCTTGTGTCCAACGACTGCACTCAAGGCCGCTTACGGATCCCCACCGTTATCAATACTCCTTATATACCGCAATATTCAGATTGCTTTTATCATATTCTTGCTTGTTCTTCGATTGCTTGCAGGAATAGACCTTCGTGGTCGCCGATCGTGCTTCCAAAGATCGCCAAGAACCTCGTGAGATTGGTTTAGCGATTGCTAAGGCGCAACGTCAGGCACGCTTGTAGTCGGATCGTCAACGCCATCTTCACCAAATCGATAGTTATCATCTCATCGAAGATCGACACCTCGCCTATCATCAGTTGATCGTGTTCGCGGGTCAATAACCCTCGGAAGTTGGTTTAGCGATTGCTAAGGCGCGACGCCTCGCACGCACGTAGTCGGATCGCCAAGGTCGACTCCTACGTAAACGATAGTCAACATCTCATCAAACATCGGATTGAAAGTGCTATATCGACTAGAGGGGGGTGAATAGGCGATTTTATGACTTCTTCATCGAGGAATTTGCCGTGAGGAAATTCCTTAGCTAAGAACTACTTGCAATGAATAAGTACTCGTAAGTAAGCATAACAAATTACAAGCATTGTCATCATGATGAAATGAAGATAATCACAGAGTACGTAAAGCGTAATCACAGGATAACACAAGATGAAGACAAACAGATCAAGAAATTGAACTGAGGAAATTGAGAAAGTCTTCACCAAAGTCTTCAAACACAGATATGAACAAACACTCAACACAAGAATGAGGAAATGAAAGGGTTGAGGAAATAGAACCAGCTGGTTGGTGAAGACAATGATTTGTAGACCAGTTCCAACTGCTATCTCAGCTTGTACGTCTGTTGAGCGGCTGAGTATTTAAACTCGAGGACACACAGTCCCGACACCCAAATACCGAAAGCACGCAGCTCAGACACCAAGTCCTCACCAGATTCTCCTTGAACTAAGGTCACATGACTCGCCCAATCACTGTGGTAAGTCTTCAGCGACTTCCAAACCTTCACATACTTGGTCACCGGCGATCCACAATTCCTCTTGATGTTTCTAGACCTTGACGCCTAACCGTCTGGAAGAAGCACAGTCTTCAAAGGTAATAAGCCCGGATCCACGCAGGATCAATTTCTTCAAGATGCTCAATCACTTTGGGTTTGTTGGGGTTTGGTTTTTGGTTTTTCCTCACTTGATGATTTTCGCCAAAGTCCTCAGAGGATGGGTTGCTCTCAAATGACAAGTGTCAAGTTCTTCTCGAGTAGCCAACCAGCTAGTGGTTGTAGGGGGCGGCTATTTATAGCCTAGGAGCAGCCCGACATGATAAGACATAAATGCCCTTCAATGATATGACCGTTAGGTGGATAAGGTATTTGGGACAATCAAGCCAAGAAGACAAAGAACGGTCGGAAATTTGAATATCAAATTCTCGTATTATCATGTTCTCATCGTAGGCAATCCAGACTGGCGAATTTTAACTCCTCGCCGAATAAATTCTCAAATACTGTAAGAGCTTGCCTCACATCAAGAAATTGACTGAATCTGTATGAGATTTCCAAAAGCTTCACTCAAGGAATTGGTAGGTGTAGGATTTTGAGTTGAGCATCACATGGAAATTTTTCCTTAGTATTTCTTGACCCCTTTAACAAAGACGGTATTTCCTATGACTCAAGAAAGAGAAAATGAAATTACGAAAACAAAAGTCTTCACGCTTCATGTTCCTCAAATGAATACCAAGTCTTCAAGGTCACACCAATTTCTTCACTTTCAAAGTCTTCAGAAAGTCTTCAGAGTATCAAAGTCTTCAGTTGAAGAACTTCATTTTTAGGGGTCGACTTTCACTGTAATTATCAAACTCCTCATAGACTTATAGACCTGTGTACACTCACAAACGCATTAGTTACACCAAAATCACTAAAATCACAAACCTATAAGTCTTCAATACACCAAAATCACTAAGGGGCACTAGATGCACTTACAATCTCCCCTTTTGGTGATTGATGACAATATAGGTTAAGTTTTCAACGGGATAATCATATGAAGTGTAAATACGATAATGAGGATTTGATTGCAAGATATAGAAGAACTCCCCTCAAGATGTGCATAGTGAGGAATTTGCTTTTGAGGCAATGCACATTTGAAGAATTGAATCATGGAGATCTCCCCTATATCTTGTAATTCATACACGATTTAACATATATAATATGAAGAATTTGAAATGCATGATGAAATATGGTGCTTGATGTTATGCAAGGTAACGATCAAGAGTACCAAAGCCCAAATCGATTTGCTATGAAGATTTTCAAAGAGCTCACGAGAATCAGAGCATAACTATCTGAATCGAGCATAGAGCAAGAGCATAATGCATCAAAAGTATCAAAGCACCATCGGGTTTAAGATTACAACTCGATCCAATAAAAGGTTTCGAAAAACGAGAGTTGTAACTTAATAAAATACTGTATATAGACAAAACACTAGACCCGCTTGAAGACTAACTCAAATTTCTCCCCTTTGTCATCAAATGACAAAAGGATCAAACCGAGGACTAACGCCTTGAAGAATTTCAAGTTGAAGACGGAGCGCCAAAGATTGTCGGGTTGTTTGTTGAAGTAGGACCAGCCATGTATCTTCCAAATCTTCATTTTCATCGTTGTCGCGAGATGAAGAATAGGAGCTGGCCACCAAGGAAGGAACTTTGACCTTCTTGAATTTCTTCTGAGGAGGTGCGACTACCAAATTCTTCCTTGAGACCCATTGAAGTCAGCTTCTTCATTATAGACATGTGAAAGAACAGCCCAGTGCGCTTGAAGGTTTCATGGAGGTAGTAGTGGTTTTTCTTCACTTCATTGTGTGTGGAGGTCATGTTGTAAAGAAGAGTACCAAACCGCGCTTGACCCACTTATGATTGCGATCAACCTTCCGATGAAGACCGAGGAGTAACTCACGATCACCATCACCCCGGGTGCGTGAGCTTGAGGACTTTGCTTGATCGAGGTATTTGCGGTGAATCATGTGGCGTAGTCATCATTGGTGGAGTAGGATGCTGCTTATAAACTGTCCATCCAATGGACGAATGCCTTCATCTATCACAGCAGAGCCTTGCCCTTGTCATCACCGAGGTAAAGGTCCGCTTGAGGACTTCAATCGGGGTGTAGCTGCAGTGGTTCAAAGTATCAGCTTTGTAATTGAGTGAAGACCTTGACCGATGAGTCTCATAATCCAAGGCGATATGGCTTCAAATCAAAAGATGACATAGCAATGTTTGCCGTGAGTCCTCATGAAGAAATCATGGAAGTTGACGGAACGCCATGGATGATGTTGAAAAGCATATTCTTCATGATGCCAACGACTTCTTCATCGCTCGAAGTCGTGACCTTTGATAGGACTCATTGTCTTCGCTGTAATCCGATAGACTGCTCGAGGCACATATAATAATTCCTTGACGAGGAATTTGGTTCTTGGGGCCTGCCTTGGTTTCAAAGGCTTCATCAACACTTGCATATAGTGATTTGAAAGTTCTTTTCATCGAGATACGACGGCACCATCAAGCGGAGGATCGAGTGGTAGGGCACGGCAATTCAGTTGTCGGTGCCTTGTAGTGGGTATTTTCATCATCCAATCTAAGACCCATGAGTTCACGCCTTCATTGCCTCCGTGATGTGCAGTGGTTGCATAGAATCAAGAATTAGCTCTTCGCTCCACCACGATATTAGTGCAGAAATTTAGCAGTCCTCAAGGCCGTGAAGAACACCGAGGATCTGCTCAAAGCTCGGCAGCGACTCCATATCCACATGAGGAATATGAGCATGATCAAGATTTTATCCTTGTTGAAAAGCACCGAGGAATAGAAGTTGGCTTGGCCGGCAGTCCGTAAACGCCTCTTCCTAATGCGAGCATAATCATATGGATTATATTCAAGAAGAACACATGCTCGCAAAGAAATCTTCAGCCTTGAACTTTTGCTTGCTTGAAAACGATTCTTTGCTTGGGCAGAGGGTGTCAAGTGAGTTGCATCACCACCTCAGAATCGTAAGTTCAGTTTCTTCACCGAGGAATTTCTTGTTCAACAACAGTAATCTGAGGATTAGCAAAGAAGCAGCTTCATCAAGACTAGTGGCTGGAATTTCTTCATGCACGTAACCAAAGGGTTGATTTTCTTCAGAGTCCATTTGGA
This sequence comes from Aegilops longissima, assembly GCA_021605205.1. Classification (NCBI taxonomy): domain Eukaryota; kingdom Viridiplantae; phylum Streptophyta; class Magnoliopsida; order Poales; family Poaceae; genus Aegilops; species Aegilops longissima. The sequence goes on along the minus strand of JAHIAM010021743.1, from coordinate 11,266 downwards.
CTGTTTGTGCAGGGAGTGAGGAACTTGTTGGAGCGGGTGAAGAGAGGAGTATTGGGATGCTGACTTTCCCAAAAGTCATCATTTATCACCGGAGTGGTGCATCCAATATCCACATCTTCATCTTCACTTCTCAAAGACCACCGAGGAATTTCATAGTCCGTGAGGGAATAACTGGGTTGAAGGGATGGCATCCACTTCAATTTCTTCATCAATTTTCTCCGACGAAGCAAGCAGATTGATGTTCTTCATCGATCCGATTGGGATCTCATAGTCTTCTCCAAAAGGAACAACTTCCTTTGATGGTATGGAGGAAATTGGAACAACATCAATTGGGTTTTCAAATGAGCTGGTCATTGGCTTCATTTTCTCCGCAATCAAGAATCGACGCAGCTGATGCTTTCCTTTTTCACAAAGCAGCTGCTTCAGAGTTTTGGTTTTCTTCACATCAAGCAGATGGAAGAATTGGAGTTGGAGTTGGCGCAGGAGGAGCCGAGGAATTTGGTGCAGTTTCTTCAGAGCAACCGATGCGCCTCTGCCTTGAGTAATTTCTTCAGCGCACTACTAGTGGGTGCCCCGCAATTTCTTCAAAAGGGGATGGGATCATCACCGAATCAGCATTTTCTTCAAGCAGCTGAATGACATCAAGGCAGCCGGTATTTTCTTCAAGAGGGCTGAGCCGAGGCTCCACTGAGGAATTTCATGTTGCATTGGGGCAGCAACATTTAGAATTTCTTCGTCAAAGTTGATTTAATCTGGTCTTGGCTCCTTGCCAATCAAAGATAGTAGGAATCAAGTTTTGCCGAGGTCTTGAATTTCAGTTTGAACTTGAGAAGCTCCTCGTGTCATCTTGACAACGCTTTTCTTCAGAACTTCTTTTCCTGTATTGAGCCTTTTGATTTCCCTTGCCTTCTCAAACTTCCATTTTCTTCAATGATGAAGTGAGTCAACAGATGACTTTGACCAGGTGTCGATGAAGATCAGCAGAGGGGTATTGGGATCATTGTGCCGTAGATCAATAAAGTCGAGGACTTTCTTCGATCCAATAGTAGTGGCACAGATGTACCTTTGGCTCTAGCGCCCTTACTTGACGGTCTCGATGATTTCCGAAGTTCTTCATCGATGCCTCATCGCCGATGGTACATGAAATACAACTTGTTTCTTCCTTGGCTAGGTCGAGGACCTCGCCCAAATTGTTGCTTTGGTCTTCAAATGAGCCGGGCCGATGAAGAAATGGGGCAGCCGAGGAACTTGCAGAGATGCTCGAGGCAATTGAAAACCAGTGGTCCTTTGACAAGTAGCCAGTGCACAGAACCTAACGCTTTGGCGGAGCTGTTGAGGACTTTGGTGGAGCAAAGAAGAAGCAGGAGGAATTTGCTTGAAGGTGTCATTGAGGAACTTGGCCGAGAGGGCGCAGAGGATGAAGCACTTGGCTTATGAGCAGGCTTCTTTTGCATTGATTTCTTCGGTTTGACCGAGACCTCTCGTGGCAAAGAGCAGCGCGTAATCCTCATTGAATTTCTTCACCGCCTCCTTTGCTTGCTTTGCCAATTTTGCTTGACGCTTAGCCCATTCATCGTGAAAGTCCTCACCTCGCTTGATGCTTGTGGGATCAGCTATTTGGCCAAAAGCCAAAGGAGCTCTTGGGCATGGAGGGTTAATAAATAATTTCTTCATGTACTTAGGAGTTACATATCCGTATTCCTCCATTCCCGTGCCCATCTCCGCTCAATCTTCCGAATACGCACTTATGCTGATTTTTGTTTTCTTCATCCGTGTGAGTCAAAGATAGATTTCTCGTGGATTTCAAACGCAGTCATAACCTCGGTTTCTTTCCTCCTTTCTCGTGGCTTCTACCGCCTCGCCATGTTCTTCAGCTTGAGGAATTTGAACAATTGAGTTCTCTCAAGAAGTATGCAGTTTTTCTTCGAGGAACGCCGCAAATGAGTTAAGTTGATGAGAACCTAGGGATTCAGCAGCAGATATGTGTACATGTGAACAGAGTATAGGTGCGAGGAATTTGGAGAGGTCATATGCTTCGTAAGGTTTTTCAAAAGAACAAGTTTTGAGGATTTTGACCAGATGAGTTTTGAAGAATTTCACTAAGCGCTTTTTGTCTTAGGTTCCAGAGTTGTATAGATCGAGGATCCACACAATTGAGGAATCTTGAAGAAAATCATTGCTTAGAGAAACGAATCAAGAGATTTGAGGTGTTCATATGTGTGAGGATTTGAAGGATAAACACCTTTGAAGATTTTCAAGAAGGTTTGAGAATCAAAGCAGTAATAAAAGTAACTTTTAATTACCCAAGTGAAGAACACGACGAACCGAGAAGAACAGTTGGGAAGTTCGTCTGCTCAGATCTTCCACGCCTAACTTGGCAGAGGAAATCAGCTACGGCGACAAATGAGTGAAGATTTCCGCTGTCGGCGCGAGTACTGCCACGCAGGTCAAGGCAAGAAGCTTTTCCTCACCGCAACGTAACATGCCCCCACCATTTCCTTCTCACGACATGTGTCACACACGCATCGGTAGTGGAGATCGTAAAGCATCGTGGGTGAATAGAATAATGCATCATGGGATGCGGAACGGTTTGAGCGGCAAAACGAAGGTTTGATAAGATTCGCTTTAAAAGTTCCGCTGTAATTTCTTCACCTGTCAAGGACACAAAGAAGATTTTGAACGAGTTTCAAAGTAGAACGACATGAAGAATTTGTGAATGGATTGGGTTGAGTATAGCATAGAGGAGGAAGGGTCCGATCACATTCACTTAGCGTAAAAAACAGCTTGAAGAAATAACTATAAGTGAATGTCAGAGAGGACATAAACCCATATATATGTATATAGCCAATGAAGAAAGACGACGGAAATAAAGGAAGATTTTGCAAAGTTGAAGAATTTGAAAAATGAAGAATTTCAAAACTGAGGAAAACTCAAATTGAAGATTTTCAACTTTGGTGGTGGCGTGACTCCATCAGATAAGAATGATGATTTCACACCGCTGCATAATTGTCGAGGGTTCGAGAATCAAATTCTTCATTAATTTCTTCACACTTAGAGTGTTATTCTTCATTGATTGAAGAAAACGCTTTTCATGTGTTGTACATCTAAGTCATCAATTTTGCATAAGTGTTAGGATGTGTGCCTTTTCAAAGAACGCTCAAGATTCTAAGATATTTAGCTCACACCGCAACTTGCTAAATTTCTTCTCATCCAAGGGCTTAGTGAAGATATCAGCTAGCTGTTCTTCACCTTCACGTGCTCGATGGAGATGTCGCCTTCAACACATGATCACGAAGAAAATGATGACGAATTTGAATGTGCTTTGTCTTCGAAAGTGCTGAACTGGGTTGTGAGCAATCTTGATGGCACTCTCATTGTCACAAGAGAGAGGCACATTCTTCACGTTGATGCCGTAGTCCTTGAGGGTTTGCTTTATCCATAGCAATTGAGCACAACACGAGCCAGCAAGAATGTATTCAGCTTCCGCAGGGATGTTGATACGCAGTTCGCTTTCTTCGAGGACCAATGCACCAAAGATCGTCCGAGGAAATGACAAGTACCAGATGTTGACTTGCGGTCCACACGATCACCAAAGATAGTCGAGTCGAATATCCAATGAGATCAAAAATAGAGCCCTTGGGGTACCATAATCCTAGTGTTGGTGTGTGAGCTAGATATCAAGAATATGCTTTACAGCCTTATGGTGTGATTCCTTCTGTAGCTTGAAATCGGGCACACATGCAAACACTAAGCATTATATCTCGCCTAGATGCACATAAGTACAATAAAGAACCAATCATGGAGCGGTATACCTTGTGATCAAGTCAATACCATTTTCATCAAGGCATAGATGGCCATTTGTGGGCATAGGAATTTTGACACCTTTGCGCCTTGCATGCCGAATTTCTTCAGACATCTTTGAGGTATTTCTCCGAGATATGAATATGCTATTGTGTTGTTGATTTAATTTGAAGACCTAAGAAGAATTTCAACTCTCCCATCATAGACATTTGATATTCTTCACTCATCATATAGGCAAATTCATCACTATAACGTTGGTCAAGACAACCAAAGATAATATCATCAACATATATTTGGCACACAAACAGTTCACCATCATAAGATTTAGTAAAAGAGTAGGATCGAGTGAACTGGTGTGAAGCCATTCTTCACGAAGAATTCCTTCAATGTATCATACCACGCCCGAGGGGCTTGCTTGAGGCCATAGAGGGCCTTATTTAGTCTCAAGACTTTGTCGATTCTTGGATCTTCAAAACCTGGGGTTGAGCAACATATACTTCTTCCTCAAGCTTACCATTGAGGAATGCACTTTTCACATCCATTTGATATAAAGTGATATTGTGATGGTTAGCATAGGCGTAGTAATATGCTAATAGACTCAAGTCTAGCAACAGTGCAAAAGTTTCATCGAAATCAATTCTTCAACTCATGCGGTAGCCTTGAGCTACTAGTCGTGCCTTATTCCTCACCACAAGACCATTTTCATCTTGCTTGTTGCGATAGATCCACTTTGTGCCAATGATATTATGCTTATGAGGATCTCGATGTTTGACCAGTTCCTGACGTTGTTGAGCTTGAACTGATGTAATTCTTCTTGCATGGCCTGAATCCACTCTGCCCGTAAATGCTTCATCTACCTTAGTGGGCTTTGCACTTCTTTTGCAACGCGAGGATGAGCTGGTTGTCTTCGAGGAATTTGATCATTTTCCTCAAAGACCATTTTCTTCAAAGATTATCTTCAGTGCATCACCGACGCTCTTCTCAGACAGAATGAATTCTTCAGATTTTCTTCAAGAGGAATGACATCCTCAGCTGCCTTTGAACCCGATAGAATCCTCAAAAAGCTGGCTCATCTAACATGTAAGGTAGGTGCCTCTTTGCGAGCCATTAGTTTCATCGAATCAAGACATCTACAAGGTCAACAATCTTGTGAAGTGCGGCGTTGAAGACTCAGAGGTGTGCGTAGTCCTTCCGTAACCAAGCATAAACCTTCATGTGCTTTCTGCAAATTTAGAGTTGTGGTGAGGATCTCTAATCCAGCATTTAGCAATCAAGACTTTGAAATAACTTACATTAGGTTTCTTGTCCGTGAGGAGTTCATAGGCGCCTTTTGAAGAATTTGTGAAGATATACTGCTGATGATGTGGCACGCAGTGTCAATTGCTTCAATCCAGAAACCACTCAGCGCTTTGTATTCATCAAGCATAGTGCAGCCATCTCAACAAGAGTTCTGCTTTTGCGCCCACGACGCCATTTTGCCGAGGAGTATACGAGCGATAACTCATGAGTAATACCAAGTTCATCAAGATAGTCATCAAGACCGAATTCTTGAACTCAGTTCCATTGTCACTCCCCGATGTGCTTGATCTTCACACCAAAGTTAGTTGAAGCCCTCGAGGAAAATCGTTTGAAGATTTCCTGCACTTGATTCTTGTAAGTAACAATGTGTACCCATGTGTAACGAGAGTTGATAGAGGCAAAGGTGTCCCGATGTTTCGATGAGATGGTGGCAATCGCTTCGTGGGAGTCGACCTTGACAATCCGACTACGAACGCAGCGAGACGTCGCTACTTAGCAATCGCTAAACCAACTTCCGAGGGTTATTGACCACGCCGAGCACGATCAACCCGACCACGAGGGCCTATTTCGCGAGCAAACGAAGAACAAGCAAGAAACTGAGATTGCAATCTGGATATTGCGAATATAAGATGAAAGCTTTATTGATCAAGGTGGGGTTCTGTGACGCTTTGTCCGGTCGTTGAACACAAACGGCACGCCAAGTTGCAGCTATGGCTAACTTTAATCTAAACAAAACCCAAAGTCTAAACGACGCCCTAAGGGCTGTATATATGGAGGAAGAGGAGGGAATTTCGTGGCCCTTGAGGGAGGGGTCCAAACCAACCCTAACTCTTGTTTCCCCACACATATGGACTCTAAAACAGCCTATACTTAAGTATTTCGAAATTACATGGGCCTGGCCCAATAATAAGGTGACGCAGCACCTAGAATAGCCTATGGACTAATATTATGAAGTGGCATCTTGTATATTTCGTCCAAGGCCTCATGCACTCATTAGGGTGGCTTCAAAGTCCTGAATCATCACTTGTAACTCCGTTTGTTCCCTTGTGCATGCCAACATCTCCATGCTTGAACTTGCTCCAAGGTTCATCTTTCTTGTCCATGGTAGGCCCTTCATTTGTAAGCAAAACAAATGTATCCAATTTAGGCAGCATCATATTCTCATGAACATTGGAATCATTACCAAGAAACGAAAGTACCGATAATTCCATTGATGCATGCGAGCTCTAGTAATTGGTCCAAGATGTATAGCAGCAGGGCTGTGGGTGTAACAATGTTATTGATGTCCTCATCATCCTCCCTTCTTGAAATGAAGTCGCCCCGACGGAAGCTCATCTTCCTCACCCAAATAAGGCTTCAAATCTGCAATGTTAAAAGTGGACTAACCCCAAAATCTGCAGGCAGCTCAAGTTTATATGCATTATCATTTATTTTCTAACACCTTAAATGGACCATCAAGACGTGGCATTAGCTTTGATTTGCGCAAATTAGGAAACCTATCTCACGCAAATGTAACCAAACAAGATCTCCGTGCAAAGACAACATGTTTTCTACCCTTATCTCCAGCAAGTTTATATTTAGCATTCATACGCTCAATGTTTTCCTTAGTTATCTCATGCATTTTTAAAATCAATTCAGCACGCTTTTAGCATCAAAATTAACCTTCTCCAAGATGGAAGAGGCAACAAATCAATAGGTGCACGAGGTAGGAAGCCATACACAATTTCAAAAGGGCACATCTTAGTTGTAGAATGCAATGAACGATTATAAGCAAATTCAATATGAGGCAAGCATTCTTCCCACATTTTCTTATTATTCTTCAAAACAGCCCTAAGCATAGTAGACAATGTTCTATTGACTACTTCAGTTTGTCCATCAGTTTGGGGTGACAAGTAGTACTAAAAGCAGTTTAGTCCCCAACTTAGCCCATAAACATCTCCAAAAGTGGCTAAGAAATTTAGTATCACGATCTGAAACAATAGTATGTGGCACACCATGCAAGTTTAATAATTTCAATAAAGAACAAATCAGCAACATTAACAAAGATCATCGCTTTTATGACATGGTATAAAGTGTGCCATTTTGAGAATCTATCCACGACAACAAATATGTTATCCTCCCTTCTTTGTTCGAGGTAAACCTAAAACAAAGTCCATAGATATATCCTCCCAAGGAACACTAGGCACAGTGCAAAGGCATATATAAACCATGAGGATTGAGTCGTGACTTAGCTTTTTGACATGTAGTGCAACGAGCAACAAAACGCCAACATCCCGCCTCATCTTTGGCCAAAAGAAATGTGTAGCAAGTATATCCTCCGCCTTCTTGACGCCAAAGTGTCCCATTAATCCTCCTCCATGCGCCTCCTGCAACAACAAAAGACTAACAGAGCTAGCAGAATGCATAGCTTGTTAGCACGAACACAAAACCATCATTAATAACGAACTTGTTCCATGTTCTTCCTTCTTTACAATTCTGCATTACATCTTTAAAATCAGCATCATGCATATATTGATCTTTGATGGTCTCCAAACCAAATATTTTGAAGTCAAGTTGTGAAAGCATAGTATAGCGATTTAGACAAAGCATCAAGAATAACATTTTCTTTACCCTTCTTGTGTTTAATGACATAAGGGAAAGTCTCAATGAATTCAACCCATTTAGCATGTCTACGATTCAGTTTAGCTTGACTTTTAATATGTTTCAAAGATTCATGATCGAATGTATAACAAATTCTTTTGGGCCATAAATAATGTTGCCATGTCTCTAAAGTCCTAACAAGAGCATATAATTTTTGTCATAAGTAGAATAGTTCAGACTAGGCCCACTCAATTTTTCGTAAAAGTATGCAACAGGTTTGCTATCTTGTAATAACACACCTCCTAATCCAATTCCACTAGCATCACATTCAAGCTCAAAAGTCTTATTAAAGTCGAAGTTGGAGTAAAGGAGCATGTGTCAACTTATCTTTCAATACCGTGAAGGCTTCTTCCCGTATGGTACCCCAAACAAAAGGCACATCCTTGTTTGTAAGCTCATTGAGAGGTGCAGCAATGGTGCTAAAGTCTCTCACAAAACGCCTATAGAAACCAGCGAGTCCAAGAAAACTCCTCACTTGTGTGACTGCTTTGGCTGCGCCAACTCTCAATAGCTTCAATCTTGGCTTTATCAACTTCAATTCCTCGTGGAGTAACAACATAGCCAAGAAAAGATACTCGATCGGTGCAAAAGGTGCACTTCCCAAGGTTACCAAACAAACGTGCATCACGAGAGCATTAAAACAACACGAATGTTCCAAATGTTCTTCCAAAGATTTGCTATAAATCAGATATCATCAAAGTAAACTACCACAAATCGTCCAATGAAAGCACGAAACTTCGCTCATAGATCTCATGAAAGTACTAGGTGCATTAGTTAACCCAAAAGGCATGACTAACCACTCATATAATCCAAACTTAGTTTTAAATGCTGTTTTCCATTCATCTCCCAATTTCATATTTAATTTGATGGTATCCACTACGCAAATCAACTTTGGAGAATATTGTAGAGCCACTTAATTCATCAAGCATATCATCTAGCCTAGGAATAGGATGACGATAACTAATAGTAATATTATTAATGCCTCTACAATCAACACACATACGCCGACGCACCATCCTTTTTAGGCACTAGTATAATAGGAACAGACAAGGACTAAGAGATTCGCAGATATAACCTTTGTCGAGCAGCTCCTCAGATTTGACGATAATCTCCTTCGCTCCTCCGGATTGGTACGGTATGGTGCACGGTTGGTAGCGATGCACCGGAATTAAGTCAATTTGATGCTCAATCCTCGAATAGGTGGTAATCCTGTGGCACGCCTTGTGGGAAGACGCCAAATACTCCCGCAAAATGTTAGTGACAGAGGGGCAAAGAGGAAGGCACGCCCTAATGAAAATAATGCCTCTTTGCACACAAAAGCATAGCAAACAGATTTGCTAGAATCTAGCTCATCAATATCATATTTGGTGGCAAATAAACATGCACTTTTCAGTTTAATTTCGTAAGCAACATTAGATGGTTTATTATTAGGCTTCATTTGTTGCTCAAATTCTTTTGCCACAATCTGATTTTCACTCTTATTTTTCTCCTGTTTTGCTTTATTAGCTCTATTAATATCATCTTTCAAAATGGAATCAGAGTCATAGGAAGCAAAGTAATATTTTTATCCTTGTGAACAAGAGTATACTGATTGTTTCTACCATGGTGTACAGAATTTTATCAAATTGCCATGGTCTACCAAGTAATAAGGAACATGCTTGCATAGGTACCACATCACAATCAACATAATCAGATATGTAGAGATACTAAAATGTACACTAACAAGACGTGTTACCTTAACCTTGCCGCTGTTGTTGAACCATTGGATGTAGTAAGGATGTGGATGTGGTCTTGTGGTGAGAGAAAGCTTCCACCATATCCATGCTAGCTAAGTTGTTGCAGCTCCTCCATCTATGATGACGCTAATAGAACCTTCCTTCACAACTCCCTTTGTATGGAACAAGTTATGCCTCTGATTTTGCTCAGCTTGTGTAACCTGCACACTCAAAACACATTGAGCAACTAAACATTCATACCACAAGATCTTCAAAGAGCCATGAATTGCGCCTCATGATCGTAATCATCTCCACCATGTTCTTCATGTGTAATAAGAGCCAAAGTCTCTTCATCATAGTCACTAGCGGACTCATACCCACCATCCTCAAGAGTAATCATCACACGCTGAGATTGGCATTCTTCAAAAATGTCCTCTTCCTTACAACGATTTACAAATAATATCACTTGTGTGCCCTGTTGACGCCATGGAAGAAGAAGAGCTCTGTAGGCCCAAAGAGTGTGCTCTTGGCGATAGTGGTGGTTGTGCCTCGCTTTATATCACGTTGGATGTGGCAGCCACTTGAGGTGCCGTGTAGTAGAACGGTGGAAGTAGATGATGCACGGGTGTCCATGATGAAGGTCGACCTGCGAAAAGTTAGTCCGCCCAAGGCCCGCCGATCGCACTTCACATTCAGCTTTACAAGCAAGATGGAATAATCGAGTGATATTATTATAATCCTTGTAGTCTAGAATGGTCTGAATCTCTATTTAATCCACCCGAAAACGTGCAAGCATAGCTTCATTCTCCTCAACAATACCACATCTAATCAAGCCAGTTTGTAATTCCCGATAATATTCTTCACCGAATTTTTTCCTTGTCTTAAGCGCTGCAATTTTTGAAGTAATTCACGCTGATAATATGGTGGAACCCAACGAGTACGATAGCAGTTTTCAAAGCAGCCCAAGTAGCTGAACAGATATAATCTACAATGTTCGACCACCAAACACATGCAAAGCTAGTGAAAGCACAAAAGCAAGCAGAACACGCCTCTCCTCAGATATTGTAAACATGTAAATCGTTGTTCAGTTTCTAACTCCCAAGTAAAATATATATCAGAACATATCTACCTCAAATGGTGGAATATTCAATTTCAGTTTAGGAGATGGTCATGATCTCGCACCAAGGGGAGCCCAACATTGCCATTATTTGCATGTGGACGACCGGTGGTTGTGGTGTCGGTGGTTGCACGAGTTCTGATGTTGATCAACCTCATCCTCGTAAGCTCTTACATAATCATCCTCCTCCACATCAGCAGCAGGAGCCACTGTATATCAACAAAGCAGCACCAAAGAGCTTGGCCAGTCAAGAGGGACACGACTCGCCGGGCGGAAGGGTTGCTTCACGATGTGGAGGTAGTCCTTGTTGTTGTAGTAGAGGTGCTAGATGCCGCCGGTGGTGGTGGTGGTAGACGCACAGCAATTCATTAAACTTGTTATCGATCTTTGTTTCAACGCCTTTCTCCATGCCATCTATCTTCTCCATGGCCTCTTCAAATCTATTTAGCACATCTTCCACCTGCCCACTCATCATTTGTTGAAACTTATCATGTAGCGCTTTGTTTGTCATGTTCTCCCACCACCACGCCGGCTTGTGATCCTGCCATGGTTAGCAGCAATAGAAGCACACAAGAATATGATTCGGCAGACTACTAGGAAGTGGTGGTGGTGGTGTGGTGGATAACACAACCACAAGCAAATCTCAAATTTTACCAGTTCTACCCAACAAAGAAAGTGTGATCGGAAACCGATG
>JAHIAM010021740.1:0-49751 GCA_021605205.1 Aegilops longissima | reverse complement strand
ATAGTAGCATTTCTAAACGTTGCATTGATTCATATTAATAGAGACATTCTCTTGAAACAACATTCGTTAAAAAATGTAATTTATTTTAACAGTGGCATTGCTTCAATTTTCCGCGGGCATTCTTAGATTAACAACAAAATATAGTTGTATGGGACATGCCAGACCATGTGCGCCCACACGATAAATGGGTGATGCAAGTATGTCCAAGCAGCATATATGCGTTGGTCCCATATTTGTTCTTCTTTGAACCTTTTTCCCGAAAGTGAGGGCAGCAAATCTAGTCCCGCACAAACTACCCGACCCCCAGCCTTTCCCTTTTCAACAAAGAGATCGGTTCTATGTGTGTACCGGTTACCCCTTTTCCCCTTTTCGACCTACAAAGCGGCCGATAGCCACCTATACTACTTTCTCCCCTCCTTTCCTCATTGAACCACGCCCTAGATTTCTGCTCCAGCCCACCGCACCCTTCTTTCCTCTTGAACCAAGACCTAGATTCACTACAGATCGAAAAAGATCCACATGCAGCTAGAGCAACGACGGTTTCAAAGAAACTTATACCTTAGGGTCGCCGGGAGTGGCAAGGCATGCGGCGGCGGAGGCCGATCTGCCCACACTACGCGACGGCAGCGAGGAAGAAGGGGTCGGGGCCTCTCGACACAGCGCTGGGTGAAAGAGAACAGCGCAGACAGAGTGGATTGCCTCCTCGCCAAGGCGATAGAGTGAACGCTGCACCTCCTCCCTTCCCAAGGCGACGGGATATGGACGCCTCCTTCACCACCGTGAGGGGGAGAGAGAGAAGAGGCCAATGCCTTGTTTAGATCTGTGAAGAGAGGGTGAGACTGTGAATATAGCAAACCCTAGCAATGAACGCTGAGCCTCCAGCAATATGTAACATATATGTAGTGCGGCGAGCGGTGGAGAGTGCAAACCCTAGCTTAACAAGCGCCGAGGCTCCCGCTATATATATACTATGTAGTATGGATCGAGCTCCCAGCCTTCTTACATCAGACTCGCTATCGCATATGAGTGAGCACATTTTGGGCCCACCTGTTATAGACCCAAAGGCAAGTGCACTAAGTCAAGAAGTCATCCATATAGTACTCTCGTATAATGAGTAATATATATAGTGGAGTGGTTTTCTTATTCTCCATAACAATCGCTTTTAAATTGTGTAAGTACGAACGAAACTCTTTATTTAATGTATAGTGAAGAAAACTAGTACTACTCCGATGAACTAACGATCCACGCCCACGCCATGGTCGCACTTCCCGTCCTTCACGGTGGTACACTACCATCCCTTATGAACAAACCACAAATGCGCCAAATTATCTAAACGTGAGAGTGTGTACAAATAAATAATTTTAATTTCAATTATCGGAAAGGTTTGAGACTATTATAAAGTTTGACTTCAGTCAAATCTAATATGCGGAGTAAATAAAAATGGAGGGCTACTACGTCCATCCGGGTTTTTAGTCCACACCATTTTTTAAATCAAAGTTAATAGCTGGACAAATAAAATTACAGGGGAGCTGGAGACAAAGTTGTGAGAAGGCTTAGAAATCAATACAAAACTTATGCTCTTAGTACCAACGTCATCCTTCTTCGAGGAAACATTTGGTCTATAGCCAATTGTGTGATAAAATTGCACCAACGTGAAAGACGCATCGCGCCTCCAACGCAACCAAGGTGAACTGACGAAGGATATCATCTTTGTGCGTAATAAGCAAAGAGCACCGATGGAAGACAGCTTGTTTTTCATTGAAAATCGATCAGCTTCACCAAATTGACGCAAACCATGAGGCTTAAACCATGAGCATCGACAGGTCATCATGGTGATGCATCATCCATTTGGCATCAAGTTTGGGTGAGGCACCTATGAAGTTCGACAAATCCTCACCGTGGGTCTGCTTCTTCTCAAGAATCAAGCTCGAGGAAGGAAGAACCACGTGGCAGAGGACAAAGGAGGTGGAACAACAATGGCCATCCAATTTTGTGCGCTCCACTAAAATTGAGGAAGACATGCCCGGTATGGAGACACGATCGTTGTTTCCAAAAATATAAAAAGGGTTAATGAAAAGTACACCAACAAACAGAAGCATCATAATTATATCTTGATGGGAACTAAACCAGGATACCCGAGAAAAAGCATTTCTTCATTTAACCAGTGATAGTACTACCACCATATGGACAATGACCGCGACAACCACCATGTACTTTTTGTCGAACAACATGTATACCTCCACCGAGGCATAAATCAGATAACTTTTCGAGTGGCATTTCCTCTATATAGTACTAGTAGGTGATGTTGGACCAGCCGACCAACCCTAGCTACTATGCATGGGGAGCTGGGAGTAGTCGATAGAAGAAAACCCGCATGCAGCGCACCGGGAGCTGGACCAAGAAGAAGTTATACCTCAGTGGGCGAGATGTCGCTTAGGCGGGCGCGGATCTTCCCACACGACGGCAGCGTAACAAGGGCGCTGGAGGATCTTCGTCTGCGCCAGCATCGGCCTCGAGAGGACGCAAAGCGATCGCCTCTCCGCCGACGGGCGCATAACGTCAACGCTGCACCTCCTCACCTCCCGCAGCGGACGGGATTCGCATTCGCCGGATCTGTGACCACCGTGAGGAGAGAGATAGAGGGACACTATCATCTTGTTTTGATATGGAGAGGGTGAGAGAGCGAGACGCGAAACTCTATCAAACAAGAGGCTATAATGGAGTAAAAAATCTCCATAGCAGTGGTTTTAAATAGAATACTTGCTGCTCCTGTAAAAAAAGAAACAAAAACTGGCGGACAATTTTAAGGGACTGTCTAGATACATCTAGATGTGACATAGTTATGTCACATCTAAGTTGATGTCCACTGCTTGTGGTCTATTTTTTGTCCTAGTTTTTTTTGTTTCTTGTTGCTACATTATATACTTGTGGGAGCTTAGATGTGATATCTTAAATAACATCTAGATGTGAATTAGACAAACTGATTTTCTAACGTACCAAGAAAGAAAACTCGATCAAAACACGCCTCGCTCTAGGTCACGAGTCGTCACAGACACACACACATAGACATAGACATGCATATCCGTGTTTACGTAAAATTCCATTTCCATCTCCATCTCCAATCATATTTGTCCAACTAGCACATTATTTACGCTTGTTAATTATATACGCAGCAATATTAACATACAACATCTCTTGTTTATGACGTCCCGACTGCTGCCACGGCCGGTCCCGACCAACTCGAACCTCTTCATCACCCGCAGGCTTCCCGCCTCCAAACGGTCAAGGCCGCATTCATGCCCGGCCAGAGCGGACGCGACCTCTCACCGGCGCCGGCATTGAAGGGCAAGCCGTCGAGAGAGCCGCCAGCCGCTTTACGGTGCACGTACGGTCTCCGCATTCAAAGGTCGCAATAGCCGCTACAACATGCATGTAAAAAGTTCTTGGGAGTCCGTATAGCTAGTTGTCCTCCCCAACTCGTCAATCTCTTCCAAGAGTGCTAGTAGTACCATGGCGCGATCCATCGACAAGCAGGCGGAAAGTTATCGATACTTGGTTTGCGTGAGTGGCATGCCGAGCCACCATGGGGTCGAGCCGTGGAGGAGGGTGAGACACTAACACCATGTATATGATTTAAACGTTGGTTTTGCTCGATGAGCAATCTAACGAAACGAACGTTGGTTTCTTCCCATTTCCATTTTTTCTCCTGAAAACGGAAACTTTCCACTCCATTTTCATTCCTATTCCAAGGTTGCCCTGCTACAACATTCCATCAAATACAAAGGAAAACTAACACGCATGTCGATGCATCTCAATGATTCACGATCATAGCTAATATTTACTTCACAACTAAAGAAAAAGTTGTGAGAGCATGCAACGAAAGAAAACTACCGATGGGGTCACTAAGACTTAAACCCTAAACCCTAAACATGATTTATTTCTCGCCGTAGAACTCCGTCAAGGAAAGACGACCGCACCTCGGATCATACGATGCTTTTGTGCGCTCCACTAAAATCGACCGAGCATCCCTCGATGGCAAAGATATTGAAGAAGTGTGATTAGAATAATAGTATTGCACTAGTTCATGAGACATAAACTCATCACAAGTAGAAGCCGTAGAAGTAGAGAAAGATCGACATGGAGATGGAGCTACGGCAAAGGGAGCAAGCCGCTCCAAAAGGAAGATGGACTACCGGGACGCCGGCCAGTAGCTAGAAGGGCGGTTGGGACGCTGCATCGCCCATACCGCGGTGACTTCGATTGGGACGCACCGACCGTGGGTTTTCCCTCACGATGTCGATCAAGGCTTCACGCAGTAACATTGTTCCTTCCCCCACCAAGGATCAGTGCCCGCTGCTCTATGCTTGTGAAGAGAGCAACCTAAGCAAGTAGGCTTGTAGCTTAGGCCCCCGCTAGTGTATATATAGTGGTTTTTTTTTCTCCATATCAACCATTTTATATTATATGACGTGTCATTCAAGAGTGAAATGATGGTTGCTTCTTCCGACTAACTTATGTGGTGATTTGACTGCCTTAGTGGCCCCTACACGCATTCCCCACGCAGTATGCAATAGTCACACGCACATGGACGCAAAAACGCGCGCGACGCCCTAATGCATGCATGTCCGAGCACACGACGGAACACACACGGTCATGCTAAGTGCTCAACCTACACGTGCATGCACACACATACCACTGGGTGAGCTAGTGACCGATAAACACCGGAAAATATATATATTGAGCGCAATGAGCGATATGAAGTCCATCGACCGTATTTTTACAAATATACAAGGATGACAGCATGTATTTATCTCGCTTGAAATTAATCCATATTAACCGGAGAGGAGGCAGTATGGACTAGCATTACTTATGCCATGATGGCTCTCCGCAGGACAAGGAGAAACTTTTAATAATGCAAGCTCTTGCTCGCTTTCAAGTGCGTGGACGGGCAATGCTTAATTCGGTGTCGATTGCCGTAAGCATACACTATACTACTAGTGCTACTATTGTTCGACTTCCTAATAGGGCTAACAGCCAAGCAAAGTTTACTAGTACTAGTACTACTAATATAGTCTATAGGTAAGGTAAGTACTATACTAGTACTAGGAACCGGATGGAGGAGCCGTCTGCACTCTTATTATAATTTTAAATGTGATAAAGCAATCTTCAACACATTTGTTCTCTTCGAGGGTTCTCGATGTGATAATGGAAGTTGATTGCATGGAACACTCGCCACAATTCTCGCTAATTCGGCTCATATCCTGTTACAAATAGTAGCGCCGTAATATTTCCTTTTTGTTATTCAGCATGTAAACAGGTCAGCAAACCTTGGCGCATCTTCGAGGTGAACTGCGCTTGCTGCACTTTGAATGTGGCCGAGAGCTGGCTTGATGAAACACCTCGCTTCCTACTTCTTTTTTATGGGTACCTCGCTTCCTAGTGACCAAAGGTCTTGGCTGATCGTCCTAAGAATGCTTATATATGAATAAAGCTCTCTCATTTACCCGCAAAAAAGATTAAGCCATATTAACCGGAAAGGAGGGAGTATGGACTAGCACTACTTTTGGTGTGTCCTATCAACTCGCAGAACGAGGAGAAGCTTGCGTGACAAGGTGAAGCTCGCCACGCTTTTGACTAATGCAACCTACCCTGTGGACATGCATCAGTCCATTCGTGTCCGATTGTCGAGGCATACACCGTAGTAGTACCAAACATGCAGAGTACCATCATTGTTCGACTTCACTTAAGAGGCGAAGAGCTGCGCAGTAGTACGAGTAGTACTACTACTAGAACCGCATGGTGGAGCATCTGTACTTTTATTTTTTTATCTCTCGATAAAGTACACGCTTATTCCGGAGAAGGGCGGAAATCGGCAGCCCAACATGTAATGAATGATATCGATCAACCAACCATGCTCGAATATATCTTGGCCTCCATGCGAACCTGCCTTTGTGTTCTCGCCCTCGCTCTCTCAAGGAACGGCGGGTTGGCTTTTGCCATCAATTGAGATCGGTTTGCTCACACTCCTGTCCCACATGTCGCTGATATGCCAAGAGGAGGTGCGCTGACCGACCGCCATACGCATACTTGGTTTTGAACCTTCATACTACTCCTCCCTCCCGTCACACGCTTATGTATGCCGCTTCATTATGATGCATTTCTCTCAATGCATTTCCACCACTAGAGAGACTTTAGACGCGTTGGTTTAATGCTCAATTAATTAGGGCGTGGTAACCGCAATCAAGTCCACAATTTTCTCCATGTACTCTGTACATAGTACTACGGAGTGAGTGTGCATGCATGTGTGTACCGGTGGAAGCACCTGATGCATGTGTGTACGCATTATTCCTCTAGTAATAGACGCCATGCTATAACTACTAATGCTATTTTTCAGCCGATCGCTAGTCGCTTGGTCCCACAGATTTTTTTTTTCTTCAAGAACGCATATAAAACAAAGGATTGATGGAGTAGTATGAGCGGATTCAAAGAAGAGCGTATTGATGGTTGCTTCTTCGAGCAACTTACATGGGAAAGGTGGGCTTATGATTTGACTGCCATTACTCACTATTAATGCGCGAACGACGGGCTGAGTCTCCCATGCGGTTGTGCACTACCCTCGGTTCTTAAATATACCCGAGTATATTTGTCTTTCTAGAGATTTCAACGAGTGATTACTCAAATATTTGTCTTTTAGAGATTTCAAATGGACTCGCACATACGGATGAGAGTATATATTTTAGAGTGTAGATTCCTCATTTTGTCTGTATGTAGTCACTTGTTGAAATCTCTAGAAAGACTAATAGAATATTTAGGAACGGAGGGAGTACACATATGAAGCAAAATGAGTGAATCTACACTCTAAAATATGCCCGCTTGAAATTTGTAAAAGACAAATATTTAGGAACGAAGGAGTATAATTTTGTGCATGGCACATGGACCCGGATGATGAAGAGGCTTCGCAATGCTATCAAGCTTCCATCATTTGTTTACATAATTGACGATTATACAAATAATTTTCCAGCAGACATGAAATTGTACAATGGTGTGAGCTTTCACTTTAGTTTCATGTGTCTTGCCATCGATGCTCTTCGAAACAATAAAAACTAACTTCCTTGTTAATGCATGTCAATTATTAGCGATCGTGAGCTATTAATTACATCACAACCCAAGACAGAGTTGTGAGAAGGTGTTAAATTAAAATTGATCCATGCTTTCATTAGCAACGTCCCCCAGCTCGCTCTAAATCAACAAGGCATGTTGGGAAAAAAGTAGCTGTCCGAGCATGCAACATTCCGATCATTTTGTGCAGTTCCACTAAAATAGAGCTGAGCGCCCTGTTCCAAAGATATTAAGTGTGATTACGATAATAGAGGACTGCTGATGAAACAATAAACACATAAATAGAAGCCGTCACCTTTGCGCCTCTTAAGACTAACTAGTTGGAGAAGATTAGGCTCGAGTTGGATGAGGAGGATAGAGCAAAACCAATCTCCCTGTGCAACAAGACCAAATGTAGAGACGCTGTCTATGTGACATTTTATACAACCGCACAAAACACTCTTAAGAAAAAGTGATTTGTGCAGTTCACCAAAAGGTCGCAATAGCAACGAGGTGAAATGGATAGCCCTGTTTGCAAAAAAGAGGTAGAAAGGAAACAATTATCGCCAATAATAGTTGATGACACATGCGACAAAAAAGAAGCATATTCCTTGCCCTAAGGGAAGATAACAACACGTTGTGTTTGTCTAAACGTGTGAGGACGAGAATGCAATATGGAAAGTACCGACGAGCCACGCTTTGGGAAAAGAACTATGGAAGATCCACATGCAGCGACGGAAGACGCAAGCGGGAGCAAGGCCGAGAGGATACCGGAGGTCGTCGGGATGTAACTAGGTGAGCGGCGGCGGGCGGAATCTGCGAAACAGGTGGCGAGGCCCCGCCACGGAGCTTGGTTAGAGAGAACGGTACCGCAGATCGACGCACGCCTCGGCGCGCCGAACGGAGAAAATGAACTTCCTCCCTTTCTCCATGGACGGATGCGCCGATCAGTGACCAACGGTGAGAGAGAGAGAGGCCACAGCACTTTCTTCGCACGGACGGATGCGGCCGATCAAGACCAACGTGGAGAGAGAGAGAGCCACCGCAGCCTTGTGTGAGATACTCTAAGAGCGACAAACCGTGCACGCAAGGCTCCATTGTATATAGTGAGCGGACTACCTTTTCTCCATAAAAATCATTTTATATTCTGTAATGTGCCATTGAGCGCTATATACTTTATTTAAAAATAACGCGGCAACGCGTCAAGTCAAACTTTGTTTCAGACAGCGCAGGTACACGACTCCTAGGTAAACAACCACAAAGCGCTCAAATTAGCACGTGGCTGCCATTTCAGAAAGAAATGAGCTACACCGTACCCGCCGGTGTGGCTGGGCACGGCTATGACTACGTTGCACGGTGCACCTATTCTCTTCTATGTATACATACACCACCCACGGGGTGTGTGGAGAGAGATACAAACCCAGAGAGAGATAGTAGTGTGGGTTCTTGAGAGTTTTTTTGGGGGGGAATCAATCAAAAATGTTACATATGCAATGTGTGTGAAATAGAGTCCCTCGAGATAATGTATATAGAGGGGGCGTATCCACGAGAAGAGAGTGGAGGTATCACCGCTTGAGGTGTCCATAGAATCTAAAAAGAGGGATGGTGTGTGTGGAGCAAGACGATCGAGCAAAGAGTGCCATCGAATATGTGTATGTGGAACGTAGTATTTCAAAAATTCTACGCACACGCAAGATCATGGTGATGGCATAGCAACCAGAGGGGAGAGTGTCCACGCACTGTGAGACCGAAAGCGGAAGCGCTATGACAACGCTGTTGATGTAGTCGACGCCTTCACGATCCGACCGATCCAAGTACCGAACGACGGCACCTCCGAAGTTCAGCACACGCTCAGCTGGATGACGCATCCCTGACCGATCCAAAGCAAAGTGTCGGGATGAGTTCCACAAGACGGCGCGCAGTGACGATGATGATGCTCATCGGCGCAGGGCTTCGCCTAAACTCCGCGACGATATGACCGAGGTGGAATATGGTGGAGGGGGCACCGCACACGGCTAAGGAACGATCCGAGATCAACTTGTGTGTTATGGGTGCCCCCTGCCCTCAGATATAAAGGAGCAAGGGGGGTGCGGCCGCCCTAGGAGGAGGCGCTGCCGAGGAGTCCTACTCCCACCGGGAGTAGGACTCTTCCTAGTTGACTAGTTGGATTAGGGGACTTGGTGCCTCTCCTTGTCCCATTCGGACTAGGGAGGGGGGCGCGCCTGCCCGGCCGCCCCTCCTCCTTCCCTCATGGCCCACTAAGGCCCATTAACCCCGGAGGGTTCCAGAATTTCTCGTTCCAAGAAATCCTGATTCACCCGAACTATTCAAGTCCAAACATAGGCTTCCAATATATCAATCTTTATGTCTCGACCATTTCGAGACTCTCGTCATGTCCGTGATCACATCCGGGACCTCAACAAACTTCGGTACATCAATACTCATAAAATTGTCATCGCCATCAAACGTTAAGCTGCATGGACCCTACGGTTCGAGAACTATGTAGACATGACCTAGAACTATTCTCTCGTCAATAACCAATAGTGGAACCTGATGTTCATATTGGTTCCTACATTTTCACGAAGATCTTTATCGGTCAAACCGCATAACAATATACGTTGTTCCTTTGTCATCGGTATGTTACTTGCCCGAGATTCGACGCCGTGGATCCAATACCTAGTTCAATCTCGCTATCGCAAGTCTCTTTACTCGCTCAGAATACATCATTTCATAACTAACTCATTAGTTACAATGCTTGCAAGGCTTAGGTGATGAGTATTACCGAGAAGGCCCAGAGATACCTCTCCGATAATCGGAGTGACAAAACCTAATCTCAATTATGCCAACTCAACATATACTTTTGGAGACACCTCAGAGTACCTTTATAATCACCCAGCATACATTGTGACGCTTTGGTAGCACACAAAGTGTTCTCCGTAAACGGAGTTGCATAATCTCATAGTTGCAGGAACTTTGTATAAGTCATGAAGAAAGCAATAGCAACATACTAAACGATCAAGTGCTGCTAACGGAATGGGTCAAGTCAATCACATCATTCTCCTAATGATGTGATCCCTGCTTAATCAAATGACAACTCATGTCTATGGTTAGAAACATTCTTCGATCAACGAGCTTGTAGAGGCATTATGTATTCACACATGTATTATGTTTCCGTTAATACAATTCTAGCATGAATAATAAACATTTATCATGATATAAGGAAATAAATAATAACTTTATTATTGCCTCTAGGCATATTTCCTTCAGCCTCCCACTTGCACTAGAGTCAATAATCTAGATTACACAAGAATGATTCTCACACCCATGGAGTCTTGTGTGCTGATCATGTTTTGCTCGTGAGAGAGGCTTAGTCAACGGTCAAACATTCAGATCCATATGTATCTTGCAAATCTCTATGTCTCCCACTTGGACTTGGTCCCGAATGGAATTGAAGCGCCTCTTGATGTGCTTGGTCCCTTGTGAAATCTGGATTCCTTTGCCAAGGCAATTGCACCAAGATTGTCAGTAAGATCTTCATTGGTCCCGATGCACTAGGTATAACACCTAGATCGGAAATGAACTCCTTCATCCGCATTCCTTCATTTGCCTGCCCAAGCAGCTATGTACTCCGCTTCACATGTAGATCCCGCCACGACGCTTTGTTTAGAACTGCACCAACTTACAGCCCACCGCTTAATAAAAATACGATCCGGTTTGCGATTTAGAATCGTCGGATCAGGTCAAAGCTTGCATCGACGTAACCCTTTACGACAAGCTCTTTGTCACCTCCATAAACGAGAAACATATCCTTAGTCCTTTTCGTATTTCAGGATATTCTGACCGCTGTCCAAAGGATCCACCTCGATTACTTTGGTACCTCCCTCGCTAAGCTAATAGCAAGGCACACATCAGTGTCTGTACACAAGATTGCATACATGATAGAGCCTATGGCTGAAGCATAGGAACTTCTTTCATTTTCCTCTATCTTCCGCAGTGGTCGGGCATTGAGTCCGACTCAATCTTTACACCTTGTAATACAGCAAGAACCCTTTCTTTCGTCGATCCATATTGAACTTTTTCAAGACTTTATCAAGGTATGTGCATTGTGAAAGTCCAATCAAGCCGCCTTGATCTATCTCTATAGATCTTGATGCCCAATATGTAAGCAGCTTCACCGAGGTCCTTCATTGAAAAACTTTTATTCAAGTATCCTTTATGCTATCCAGAAATTCTATATCATTTCCAATCAACAATATGTCATCCACATATAATATTAGAAATGCTACAGAGCTCCCACTCACTTTCTTGTAAATACAGTGCTTCTCAAAAGTCTGAGATAAAACCATATGCTTTGATCACACTATCAAAGCGCTTATTCCAACTCCGAGAGGCTTGCACCTGCACCATAGATTGATCGTTGAGCTTGCACACTTTGTTAGCTCCTTTAGGATCGATAAAACCTTCCGTTGCATCATATACAACTCTTCTTCCGTAAATCCATTCGTAAATGCAGTTTTGACATCCATCCGCCATATTTCATAATCATAAATGCGGCAATTGCAACATGATTCGGACAGACTTAAGCATCGCCACGGTGAGAAGGTCTCATCGTAGTCAACCTTGAACTTGTCGAAACCTTTGCAACAAGTCGAGCTTTGTAAACAGTAACATTACCGCCGGCCGCCTTCTTCTTGAAAATCCATTTATTCTCTATTGCTTGCCGATCATCGTGCAAGTCAACCAAAGTCCACACTTTGTTCTCATACATGGATCCCATCTCGATTTCATGGCTTCAAGCCATTTTTATGGAATCTGGCTCACCATCGCTTCTTCATAGTTCGAGGTTCACCATGATCTAGTAGCATGACTTCCGTAATAGGATTACCGCATCACCGGTGCGGATTTTATTCTCGTTGATCTACTGAAGTTCAAGAATAACTTGATCAAGTTTCATGATCATTATCATTAACTTCCTCACTAATCGTGTAGGTGTCACAGAACCGATTTCGTGATGAACTACTTTCCAATAAGGAGCTGGTACAGTTACCTCATCAAGTTCTACTTTCCTCCCACTCACTTCTTTTCGAGAGAAACCTCCTTCTAGAAAGGATCCATTCTTAGCAACGAATGTCTTGCCTTCGGATTCGTGATAGAAGGTATACCCAATTGTCTCCTTTGGGTATCCTATGAAGACATTTTCCGATTTGGGTTCAAGCTTATCAGGTTGAAGCTTTTTCACATAAGCATCGCAACCCCAAACTTTTAGAAACGACAACTTTGGTTTCTTGCCAAACCATAGTTCATAAGGTGTCGCCTCAACGGATTTTGATGGTGCCCTATTTAACGTGAATGCAGCCGCTCTAAAGCATAACCCCAAAACGATAGCGTAAATCGAAAGAGACATCATAGATCGCACCATATCTAGTAAAGTACGACACGACGCTCGACACACCATTACGCTGTGGTGTTCCTGGTATGGAGTTGCTAAACTATTCCGCATTGCTTCAAATGTAGACCAAACTCAGAACTCAAATATTCTCCTCCACGATCAGATCGTAGAAACTTTATTTTCTTGTTACGATGATTTTCAACTTCACTCTGAAATTCTTTGAACTTTTCAAATGTTTCAGATTTATGTTTCATCAAGTAGATATACCCGTATTCGCTTAAATCATCCTGTGAAGGTGAGAAAATAACGATATCCGCCACGAGCTTCAACATTCATTGACCACATACATCTCAGATGTATGATTTCCAACAAATCTGTTCTCTCCATACAACCGAGAACGGTGTTTTAGTCATCTTGCCCATGAGGCACGGTTCGCAAGTACCAAGTGATTCATAATCAAGATTCCAAAAGTCCATCTCGTATGGAGTTTCTTCATGCGCTTACATCGATATGACTCTAAACGGCAGTGCCACAAATAAGTTGCACTATCATTATCAACTCTTGCATCTTTTGGTTTCGACATTATGAATATGTGTATCACTACCGCCGAGATTCAACAAGAATAGACCACTCTTCAAGGGTGCATGACCATAAAAGATATTACTCATATAAATAGAACAACCATTATTCTCTGATTTAAATGAATAACCGCCTCAGCATTAAACAAGATCCAGATATAATGTTCATGCTCAACGCCGCACCAAATAACAATTATTTAGGTCTAAAACTAATCCCAAGGTAGATGTAGAGGTAGCGTGTCAATCATGATCACATTGACTTTGGAACTGCTTTCCCACGCAAGTATCGTCACCTCGCCCTTTGCTAGTGCTCGCTTATTCCGTAGAAGTCCCTGCTTCGAGTTGCAAATATTAGCAATGTAACCAGTATCAAATACCCAAAAGCTACTACGAGCTCTAGTAAGGTACACATCAATAACATGTATATCACATATACCTTTGTTCACCTTGCCATCCTTCTTATCCGCCAAATACTTGGGGCAGTTCCGCTCAAAGGACCAGCTTGCTTGCAGTAGAAGCACTCCGCCAGTGCTTAGGTCCAGATTTGGGTTTCTTTTTCTTGAGCAGCAACTTGCTTGCTGTTCTTCTTAAAGTTCCCTTCTTCTTTCCTTTGCCTTTTTCTTGAAACTAGTGGTCTTGTTGACCATCAACACTTGATGCTCCTTCTTGATTTCTACCTCCGCAGCTTTTAGCATCATGAAGAGCTCGGAAGTGTCTTGTTCATCCCTTGCATATTATAGTTCATCACGAAGCTCTTGTAGCTTGGTGGCGTGATTGGAGAATTCTGTCAATGACACTATCATCCGGAAGATTAACTCCCAGCTGAATCAAGTGATTATTATACCCGCACATTTTGAGTATGTGCTCACCGACGTAACTATTCTCTCCATCTTGCAGCTATAGAACTTATTGGAGACTTCATATCTCTCAATCCGGCATTTGCTTGAAATATTAACTTCAACTCCTCGAACATCTCATATGCCCCATGACGCTCAAAACGCCGCTGAAGACCCGGTTCTAAGCCGTAGCATGGCACATCGAACTATGGAGTAGTCATCAGCTTTGCTCGCCAGACGCTCACAACTTCTCGGCGTTGTTCTCGCAGCAGGTTCGCACCCAGCGGTGCTTCAGGACATAATTCTTCTCGGCAGCAATGAGGATAATCTCAAGTTACGGACCCAGTCCGTAATTGCTACCATCATCTTTCAACTTTGCTTTCAAGGAACACATTAAAATTCAACGAACAACAAAGACGAGCCATCTATCTACAAAAAACATAGATAAGCAAAATACTATCAGTGCTAAGTTCATGATAAATTTAAGTTCAATTAATCATATTATTTAAGAACTCCCACTTAGATAGACATCTCTCTAGTCATCTAAGTGATTACGTGATCCAAATCAACTAAACCATAACCGATCATCACGGAGATGGAGTAGTTTTCAATGGTGAACATCACTATGTTGATCATATCTACTATATGATTCACGCCGACCTTTCGGTCTCCGTGTTCCGAGGCCATATCTGCATATGCTAGGCTCGCAAGTTTAACCTGAGTATTCTGCAGTAAAACTGGCTTGCACCTGTAGATGGACGAGAGCTTATCACACCCGATCATCACGCGGTGTCCGGGCACTACTTAACTTTTAGCAACGGTGCATACCAGGAGAACACTTCTTGATAATTTTAGTGAGAGATCATCTTATAATGCTACCGCCAATCAAAGCAAGATAAGATGCATAAAGGATAAACATCACATGCAATCAATATAAGTGATATGATATGGCCATCATCATCTTGTGCTTGTGATCTCCATCTCCAAGCACCGCCATGATCACCATCGCCACCGGCGCGACACCTTGATCTCCATCGTAGCATCGTTGTCGCCTCGCCAACTATTGCTTCTACGACTATCGCCACCGCTAGTGATAAAGTAAAGCAATTACATGGCGCTTGCATTTCATACAATAAAGCGACAACCATATGGTTCTCGCCAATTGTCGATAACTTGGTTACAAAACATGATCATCTCATACAATAAAATATAGCATCACGCCTTGACCATATCACATCACAACATGCCCCGCAAAAACAAGTTAGACGCCCTCTACTTTGTTGTTGCAAGTTTTACGTGGCTGCTACGGGCTGAGCAAGAACCGTTTTACCTACGCATCAAAACCACAACGATAGTTTGTCAAGTTGGTGCTGTTTTAACCTTCGCAAGGACCGGCGAGCCACACTCGGTTCAACTAAAGTGAGAGAACAGACACCCGCCACACCTTTAAGCAACGAGTGCTCAAGCGGTGAAACCAGTCTCGCGAAGCGCACGCAGAATGTCGGTCCGGCCGCTTCATCTCACAATACCGCTGAACCAAAGTATGACATGCCGGTAAGCAGATGACTTATATCGCCCACAACTCACTTGTGTTCTACTTGCATATGACATCAACGATAAAACCAGGCTCGATGCCATCATGGGGAACGAGTAATTTCAAAAAATTTCCTACGCACACGCAAGATCATGGTGATGGCATAGCAACGAGAGGGAGAGTGTGTCCACGCACTGTGAGACCGAAAGCGGAAGCGCTATAACAACGCGTTGATGTAGTCGACGCCTTCACGATCCGACCGATCCAAGTACCGAACGACGCACCTCCGAGTTCAGCACACGCTCAGCTCGATGACGATCCCCGGACCCGATCCAAAGTGTGTCGGGATGAGTTCCACAAGACGACGGCGCAGGACGATGATGATGCTCCATCGCGCAGGGCTTCGCGCCAAACTCCGCGACGATATGACCGAGGTGGAATATGGTGGAGGGGGCACCGCACACGGCTAAGGAACGATCCAGAGATCAACTTGTGTGTCATGGGGTGCCCCCCCCTCAGATATAAAGGAGCAAGGAAAAGGTGCGGCCGCCCTAGGAGGAGGCGGCCGAGGAGTCCTACTCCCACCGAGTAGGACTCCCTTCCTAGTTGGATTAGGACTTGGGGAGGAAAGAGGGAGGGGCGCCGCCTTCCTTGTCCTATTCGACTAGGGGAGGGGCGCCTGCCCCTGCCGGCCCTCCTCCTTTCCCTCATGGCCCACTAAGGCCCATTAACTCCCCGGAGGGTTCCGTAACTTCTGTTCCCAAGAAACCCGATTTCACCCGAACTATTCAAGTCCAAACATAGGCTTCCAATATATCAATCTTTATGTCTCGACCATTTCGAGACTCTCGTCATGTCCGTGATCACATCCGGACTCAACAAACTTCGCACATCAATACTCATAAAATTGTCATCGTAACGTTAAGCGCGGGACTTACGGGTTCGAGAACTATGTAGACATGACCTAGAACTATTCTCGTCAATAACCAATAGTGGAACCTGGATGTTCATATTGGTTCCTACATTTTCTACGTAAGATCTTTATCGGTCAAACCGCATAACAACATACGTTGTTCCCTTTGTCATCGGTATGTTATTTGCCCGAGATTCGATCGTCGATATCCAATACCTAGTTCAATCTCGCTATCGCAAGTCTCTTTTACTCGCTCAGAATACATCATTTCATAACTAACTCATTAGTTACAATGCTTGCAAGGCTTAGGTGATGAGTATTACCGAGAAGGCCCAGAGATACCTCCGATAATCGGAGGACAAAACCTAATCTCAATTATGCCAACTCAACATATACTTTGGAGACACCAGAGTACCTTTATAATCACCCAGCTTACGCCAGACGCTTGGTAGCACACAAAGTGTTCCTCCGTAAACGGAGTTGCATAATCTCATAGTTGCAGGAACTTTGTATAAGTCATGAAGAAAGCAATAGCAACATACTAAACGATCAAGTGCTAAGCTAACGGAATGGGTCAAGTCAATCACATCATTCTCCTAATGATGTGATCCCGCTTAATCAAATGACAACTCATGTCTATGGTTAGGAAACATAACCATCTTCGATTAACGAGCTAGTCAAGTAGAGGCATACTAGTGACATTCTGCTTGTCTATGTATTCACACATGTATTATGTTTCCGTTAATACAATTCTAGCATGAATAATAAACATTTATCATGATATAAGGAAATAAATAATAACTTTATTATTGCCTCTAGGCATATTTCCTTCACCACCACCTGTGCCCACGCCAAGAGATATAGAGTGGGGTTCTTGAGAGTGGGGTCAATCAAAATGAACGTGAGATGGTGACATGTGCTGATATAACATTGTCTCCATGGCATGGATACCTACCTGCAAAGAATCACTATTGGTGTGTGGTGGGGTGTAAGAGGGAGGCCCAATTAACTATAGAGGCACCATCGAATGGTTGGTATATGTGTGGAGGAGGAGAGGCCTAACTCATGAGTTAAGGCTGGTAGATCGATTCAAAGGCCACCTCATGTATTAAGGGAGATCTCCTCATGTACCGGCATCCATGCATATGTGTATGAGAGGAATAAGGTTGAGAGAGATAGAGCTAGAGTGTTGGAGGGTGGTAGGGAGTTGCTTCTAACAAATGGTGGGATAGGCTTGCTAGATAAACGGAGGGCACGCCCAAGAATATCAATAAGAGAGGAGATGGCTTGCTTGTTGTCCGGCATGTGCGTGTGAGAGACGGGTCAGAGGCATGCACTGAATGATGAGGGGGGACGATGTGGTTGTGGTAAGTATACGAACTACATAGGAAGATCAATCGCCTTTGTTAGAGAAAGGAGAGACATAACTTGTGAGGTACGCCGATTGATGGGGGGTAGTTAAAGTTGATCTAGGTATATGTTGGGAGATCGATCAGGGTATACATGCATGTGTGTGTTAGAAGCAAACGAGGCACGAGGAGAAGGATAGAGATAGAGGGATGCATGTAGGAGGTGGTACGAGAGGCATACTATATCGAAAGGGAGGAGGTAAAGTAGTACGAGAACGATGAAAAGAGTGGTGGGAGTGAGGCATGGACGGTGACAAGAGAAGAGGGAAGCTTGTGTTTGTGCTAGGCACACCTGCTAGAGAGGCATATCGATCGATGTGTGCCAGAAAGAAGGAGCTAGGGGCCTACACACACCGTGGGTGAACTACCTAAAGTGAAAACGAGAATTTGCACTGATGGAGCTAGAGAATGCTGAGGGAGGGTGAGAGGGATGCTGGCATGTGCATGCACAAGAGAAAGTTAGCTATTACAAAGATAAGAGGGTTGTGTGGGTGTAAAAGACTTAATAGAGATCATATATACTTCATTATAAAAAAGCTTAATTCTGCGATATTTGAAGAATTTATCATAGTGTTTTAAACCGATGCATGTGTGAATATATATAACGGTGATACACATGGTGTGTTTATGAACATGTTATACTCACATTTAATATATTTTATCTCTACTCTTATAAAAAACGGAGTTGTTGATGATGGTGTGCCTCACATCCTGCATTATAGGCCATCCGATTTATATCTCATGGATAGCAAGGAAACTATGATGGTTAGTTGGCAACAATCATGATTGTAGATTCTTATTGAAATAGAGAAACGAATTCAAATTTAGTTTCAATTGCAGCGTAGTATAGACATTGGGAATGCACTAAATGTTGGCATGAGTAGGTTACATGCATTATACAAATTTAGACATACATGGATTTAAAAAAATGACATTAATCGACAAGATATAACATGAAAAAATTTATATCATTGAAAGAACCTTTCACAGATTTAATTTAACGATGTGCTTTGTGTGTTGCATGTCATATATTATTGCTCTAATATTTGGTCAATGTTAGCATTGAAAAACGATTAGGCCCTATATATATGGAAGGAGGGAGTAGCTTTGAATAGCATTTGTATAGTAAAACAGGCAAGACTTTCTCTTGTGTGGTGTGAATAGTTTTATTTTTTCATTTTCTTTTTGGTTGAGGGAAGTGCGAATTGATTTGGTACGCATAAGTACAATATTACTACACGTTAGGCTTGTCCCTCTAAAATTCAACCCCGCCTTGTTATATCCCAAAAATTCAGATATCGTGGTTCAAAACTGGCGCCTTTCACAACCCGCCGCTTTGCTATCCCAAATTACAACGCGCATGAAACTCCCTCCACCTGCCAAATCCGACACTAAATACCCCTTCTAACCTCTGAGCCGAAGGCCGCTAGTTCAAATCGATGGGGGTACTTTTGTAACACACCCTACATTTTGGACAAGCCGCCCCAAGTCATGCTTCACCCTCCCATCGCCCCTTTTCGCCATTCAAATCCCAGGCCGCCATAACCTCTCCACCCAGCCAAAACCCCACCCTCCTCCGTCCCACGCCACCGCTGCCCAGCCCAGAGCTCTTCCCCGACACCGCTCGCTCACCGCAACAGCCTCGACGCCTCGCCCACCTCCTCGATGAGGATCTGTCATTCATCTCGCCGTCTCCGCCGGTTCGTCCGCTTCGCCCTCCACCTCCAAGGAGCTGCTCCAACGACGCTTCATCTATCGCGCTTACTCCATCCCCACAGCACCGCTTTAACTCTACCCACCGAACCGTGAGTATCTCACCAATTTCTGGACGGCCGAGGCCTACTCAGCGCCACCAAAGAGGTTGTACACTCATCGCATCACACCTTCTCCTTAACTTGACTCCTCCCGCGCCGACGGTGCTCCATCCCGCCCCCATGGAGCTGCCACCTTGAAGCCGGTTGCTGGCGACATCTCCACGGCGCGGCTCCTCAATGGCGCGAGGTTCCACGGCGGCGCAAGATCCATACCAGCCGGATTCGCTGCAGCCGCCTGCTCGCTGCCTGGCCACGCCGCAAAGCGTTCGGCCTCGCCGATCGCTGTCAGCCAACCGTGTGCAGCTGTTCTCCCTCGCCGTTGGCCGCCTCGCTCCGATTAAGCCACACTTCATCAGATCGAATCGACTTTTTCGCCACCGATTAAGGGTTGGGGGTCACGGAGTTAAGGAAGAACCACCAGAAGCGGGATGGGGCTCACGGAGAGGTACCGAGGAGTCCTGGATTAGGGGTGTCCGGACAGCCGACTACCATCATCACCGAACTATCATTTGTCGGACTATCATCATCGATTGGACTCCAAGACTATGAAGATACAAGATTGAAGACTTCCGTGTCCGGATAGGACTTTCCTTGGCGCGGAAGGCAAGCTTGGCAATACGGATATGTAGATCTCCTACCATTGTAACCGACTCTATGATAACCCTAGCCTCTCCGTGTCTATATAAACCGGATGGCTTTAGTCCAGAGGACAACAATCACAACAACCCTTATAATCATACCATAGGCTAGCTTCTAGGGTTTAGCCTCCTTGATCTCGCAGGGTAGATCCACTCTTGTAAACATCCACAATATAAATATCAATCAAGCAGGACGTAGGGTTTTACCTCCATCAAGAGGGCCCGAACCTCGTGAACATCGTGTCCCTTGTCTCCGTTACCATCCGCCTAGACGCACGCCTGGACCCCTACCCGAGATCCGCCGGGTTTTGACAATCGACATTGGTGCTTATTGAGAGTTCTTCTGTGTCGCCACCGATAGGCTTGATGGCCTCTTCAATCAACAACGACGCAGTCCCGGTGAGACCTTTCTCCCCGGACAGATCTTCATATTGGCGATTTCAGATCGGGCCAACTCCCTTGGCCATCCGAGTGAGATCGAAGCTACTACTCGCCGCCAGTCAGGTTTGAAGCTTAAACTTCACGCCTGACATCCGCGGACTTGATCCTCAATGGATCCGAGCCACACCGAAGCGCGCTTACTGCTCACGATGGGCATGACCTAACTCGCACGGACACAGCACCTTGGAGGTCATGACTCGATCCGCCTCCGACTCATAGTCCGGAGCCGATCGCTGAATCGAGGACGGATGGCTGGACACCGCCGGAGCCGCAATTCCTACGGCGATGGAGCTGAACACTTACCTTGTCCCACGAAAGCCCATGACTCGAGGTTCCCACCCCTTCCCGACCAACCTCCCGCTACCGCCACTTAATCCGATTACGCCATCATGGAATTCACCATCGCGACATCTTTCAGCACTTCGCCTTCACGATATCATAAATTCATTGAAGCATCTCTCGCTATCTGAGAGCCCCGGAAGAATCCACGCCAGACGTGTTGGGACGCGGATGACTAAGAAATTCATATCCCACTCCACCACCCACTTCAGAGCCACCGCTGACGATTTAACCGACGTATCGACACGACCAAGACATCGACGGTATGGACGACGATGCCGGAGATTACTAAGAACCAAAGCCTACATGTCATCGGAAGACCACCTCATCATACGACATATACATGGTGGACACCCCAAAAGATGGGGACGGCGAAAGCAGCGGAGGCCGATTCCTTAAAGAACAGCCTGCGCCGACGCCAGCGGCGCCGGGCTTAAATCCCGCCACAAGAAGAATGGAGATTCCGACAGAGATAATAACACCCCGTAGAGTGTCAAGACAACTCCCCAAAGACGATCCAGCAGATGAGGAGGTAGAAGCAAGCCCTCAGAGAGGGTGGCATTTAAGAGGTCGAGGATGACACTACTTACCTCCTCCGGAGATGAGGAAGCCTGGCGACGACGAATTGGCTGTGCCTCGAGGATCCCGCCGAACAAGAGCTGCTGCACACAAAGTTAATGGCCACGCAACAGCCTAAAGAAAAGCAACAACAGCTTCAAGCTGATCAAGACCTACTAGCCGATGATGGACCGAGGTCCTCGCATCAAGAGTATGAACTCGAACGCTCCAATAGTTACCCAAAACGCAAGTTGCTCCCCATTAGAGGATGCAGATGCACCAGCAAGCGACACGGGCAGACCGACTCACCTCGTGGTCATGGAGTAGGAGGCGCGCAAAGCCTCCACCTAAAACTGTGACTTCCGCATCGCCTTAAAAGCAGGAAGCCACGGGAATGCGCCGACTTGCGTAGATATATTGGAGGACAAGGCAAGACAATCCAGATCCATCTATGGATCACGCCGCAACGCCCCCTAACGACTCCACGCATTTAATACCGCCGCACCGGATACAACTACTCCGGCCGGGCCGAACACAGCGCATAACGCCTTCTCGAGCTACGCAATGGATATTGCTCAATACGAGGCGCCAGACACCCACTATGCTTCACCGACGGGTAATGGATCATCAAACCAAGGGTTCAAACCCCAATATCGAATCCCACGATGGCACAACAGACCTCGCGGGTCCGGATTGAGGATTATCTCCTCCATATACACATGGCCCGCCGCGACGATCTTCACGCCCATCAAATATCTCCCCGCCTGCTTAAAGGACCAGCTCGGCATTGGCTTAACAGCCTGCCCGCAGAGTCAATTGATGTTGGAAGACCAGAAGCCGCATTCCTCGACAACTTCCTGTGGCATCGATAAAGCGACCAACGGACGCAGATGACCTAAGCCTCATAATCCAGCAGCCAGAGAATCGCCAGCAATTCTCGACACGGTTCTTAACAAAGAAAATCAAATCGCCGACCGTCTGGATGCAGAGGCACTCGCTGCCTTCAAACATAACATCTCGCGATTTAGTGGCTGGCCCGGCACCTAGGATAGGAGAAGTCAAATCTATGGCAGCCCTCACATCCTCATGACCCGCTTCGTAGGGAGAGGATAGCTGGCTCGTCATAGTAATAACCTCAAAGAAAACCATGGCAGTCCGGATACCAAGGACCGCAATGGCAGGTTGCATCGAATAAAACAAACGCCGCATTAACGGGCGACAGAATGAGGATACGGCAATCAATGCCGGATTCCGAGGCTCCAAACCCGTCAACGGAAGAAGCCATTCAAAAGAACTACTCCGGGCCCTTCCCAATTTGGACCCAACACTCGACCGCTTCTTGTCAAATACATGGATCTCTCAAAAGCTCAGCTAACCATACCAACAGAGATTGTTGGGTATTCAAGCAGCAGGCAAATTCATCGCCAAAATAAAGGACAAGGCTACAAATGATGACGAGGAAGAGACCCGCCGCCGAACAACAAAGGACAAAAGGATTCCCCAAGTTCGGACGGTAAACATGATATACGCAACGATATTCCCAAGAGGGAGCGGAAGCGCAACTAAGGGATCGATATGCGATGGAGCCACGCCTCAAAATTTAACCCATGGTCCTCTTCGCCCGATCACTTTCGATCGAAGAGACCATCCGACCAAGATCCGCCATGGCGGATTCGCCGCATTGGTTTTAGACCCAATCGCTGATGGATTTCACCGCACGAGAGTCCTCGATGGACGGCGGCAGAGCCTCAAACCTGCTTTATCGTGATACAAGGCGCAAGATGGGCATAGACCTTCAAGGATTAAACCTACAACGCACGACCTTCAAAGGCGCCATACCAGGTGTCGAGGCCAATTGTACAGGTCGGGCTATACATCGAAGTGGTCTTCGGATCCCGGATAATTTCCGGCGAGGAGTTAATCTTTGACATAGTCCCGCTCCGCAGCCGGCTTATCACGCCTCGCTTCGACGAACCGCTGCAGTAAAGTTCAACGTGGTGCCACATTATGCATACCTTTAAGCTCAAGATGCCGTGCCCTCATGGAGTCATCACGGTCAATGGAAACACGGAACTCTCCCTCCGAATGTAGGAACATACAATGCTCTCGCGGTAGAAGTACGAGCAGCCTTTAAGGCAATTTCGAGTCCGGGCCGTTAAAGACCGGACACCGACCAAACGTGCCCGGAGCAACATCAACTAAGACTACCCGCACGCTCCTGCACGCCTAGCAATGCGGCCCCAACCCCAGCCTCGCAAAACTGCAAGATAAGATAATCTCCGCAGATATCATTATGCTCCTGGAGATACCATGGGCATAGGGGAAGGGCACAACCACACAGCACTCCAGAGTGCGGTTCAACCACACCAGGGCTCCTAAGTGTGTCGCTTTTTTCTATTCATTTTTCTCTTTTATACAGAACTCACCCAATACTAACCTGCCGAACTCATGATGCAACAGCCAGTGGAAGGACAAAGGCCACGCATTTAACACTCGTGGTCTCCATCACGGCATTAAATTCGTATAATACAACATTCCGCTGCCTACCTCGAGGGAGACGCTTTTAATTCGTCCAATCTCTTGCTTTCCGCACTATTTGTATCATTCCCACATCGATAGCATATCTTCAAATAAAATGCAGCACTTTTTGCCTTTAATTGCATTACATTTTATATATATATATATGTTCATTTACTTACATGTTGCACCTGCAGCATCCTGGTACGCCAAACACACCAGGCTTATGTCCTCCGCTTTATGGTGTGATAAAGTCCCACACTTTCACAAGTGCGGCACCCGAACTTATAGCATTATATGAATCAGCTCAATCCTGCCTTGGGTCAATAGTTGGGTTTGCCTGCCCCACGCTTGGCACCTTACGCTTCCGCTCTATCGGCTAAGGTAGCACTGGAGAACCACAGCGATTAGCGCCTTGCTGAGCCGGGTTAACGCCTGGAGAAAGCTAAAACTGACCGCAAGACGATAAGGCGAGATGGTCGCTGTTCGAGAGGTCCTTTCGGGTCCTTAAAGACTCTACGCCGCTCGAAATAAGTTCCGATTATGTCCGATGAAGGCGTGGATAGCGCCCAATTCAGTCTTCCGAATACTAGGGGCCACCAAATTTAAAATTATAGAATTCTATGGCTAAGGAGAGTGTTCAAGCACTATAAGTCCGTTGCCTTTGTTCGTTGTGTTGAGCGCCTCCCTAGATGGACCCAAAATGGGAACAAGAGTGCTCAAGTTTATCCCCAACACCCCAAAGACTGTGGCATGGGGTCAAGCCATTTACTTGCCATCTCTCGATTTAATAAACAGCCATACAGTAAGGTAATATTTTAAATTAAATAAGCATTGCTTAGCGATATGAACAAAGTTTTCAGCGCACAGATGATAACACATTGCTAATTCACTCAATAATTACATCCCCTGGGCACTCATCCGCAATCTTGGGCACCCTTCAGACAGCCTTATAGTAAAGTTCGGGCGACGATGCTTGCTTGCCTGGTGTGCGCGTGCGCTGATTAGCTTCTCCGCATCCAGCTTGCCCTAATGCACCTTTGCGCGGGCAAGGGCCCGACGAAAGCACCTTCAATACAAAGTGAGCGCTTGATAACCTCCACCAGTGGGCACGATCCACCAGCCGCCGACGAGGCCGGTAGCCCTCAGCATGGCCTCTCCGTGCCACAAATGGACTATGAGCCCTTCATGGCCTGCTTGGCCACCTTAGAAGTTCGACCACCGCTTCCACCGGTCGCTAGGGGCACCGGATGGCCGGCCTCAAGATACTCGAGACAAGAAGACCTTCTCCGCTGAGCTCCCTCCTCGGCTCGGTAGAATGCGGCAGATCGTACACGCCATGAGGCAGATCTGCAACGCGCCTCGAGAGCTCCGACCGGGTAAGTATCACGTAATTTACATTCACATGCTTGCTTTGCATGAAAAATGCCTTACCCGCCGCTATCTTCTTCATCAATTCAACCTCCTCAAGGGGACTTATGGGCCTCGGCTTAGGCGCGGTTTTATACTTTCGAGACGAGGCAAGCTCGACTCGAAGTTTGAGTCACGCCCCAAACTCTCATGCTTTTCCATGAGAGCTCGGAGCTCTTGCTGAACCACCGCCACCCTCGCCTTTTTTTTTTCTCGCTCGCTTGCCTGCGGGTCAGACAGTATTCGCCAAGGACACGGGCCTCGTCAGGTCACACTCGCTCATGGCCCCGCAGCACCCATGTTATCCTTGTTATTTCTTGTCGCAACCTAAATCCTTTCTCAGAAGGTACAAATTCAAAGTGGTGCTACTCACCTTCTTTGTCTTGGAGCTGCTCATGCGCTGCCGAGTTTCGGCCTGGACCGGCCGAGCTCTCGCTTAATGCACCGACCTGCTAGCCAAGGCGGCAGAGGTCACAGCTACAGCCTGCAAACCCATATTGACATAATTTTTAGCAACCCCATGATGTCTTTTTCTTTAGATCCTCACCGCTTTTCTTTCCAACAATCAACCAAGCATCAAGGGCTACTGTCTATGCGGTATTACATTGCATATTTTTAACTACTTACCTCAAAGCCCGATAGAAGGCTATTGCAAGCTCGTCAGTCCCGCCATGAAGCTGCACTTTCAATCACCGTGACCATAATAGTGCGATGTTCTTCCTCGATGGAAGCGCTTCAGCCGCTTCCAACAAATTGCTCGGCCCCCGCTGGACTGGAAGCCATTACACGGTCTTGCCCTTCGATCGAGGTCCGCCGTCGGACTCCTAACCACCGCGGTTCCGCTGGAGTCCGGGCGAAACCGAGGGCGCTTTGTGAGCGCCCGAGCCTCCCCGATGGGTCCTTCTGGGATCCCACCTCGGCGCTCTTCAAGGCCAGCGAGGTGGAGGCGGCCGGATGGAGTCTACATCCGACGGAGCCAACGACCCGCCGATGAAGCGGGAGATCATCACCGGGACTACAGCAAAAGATGCGCATTAGAATGACACTATGTGACGCAGAAAAGAAATTATAAATCATTCAGAATCTGGATGCTTACGATCTGCGGGAGGCCCGCCCTTGAAGGCCATTCTTCCTCGCCAACGCTGATGTTAGCGGAGCTGTCCGGGAATAGTCCTTCCCTCTTGACCTTCTTCCGCCTCCCTGGGGAAGCCTTCTTCTTCTCTCTCTCCTCCGGGAGAGAGTCCTCTTCCTCCTCCTCATTTTCAGGGGAGGAGGAGCCCCGAGTCAGCCGGACACCTGAAAACTCCTTCTGTTTTTCTCCCAAGACCACGCGGCAGTGCCGAACCAAGCAGCCTCGCTAGACGAACGGCCCATCGGATTTTCTCGGCATAGGAGCCGGACAGTAATCTGCTCGCTTCTTCATCCAAATTCCGCCAAAGGAAAAAGGGAAATTAAAACCCGTGACAGAGTCAAACTATGGAAAAGAGTGTCCCGCAAAGGGTAGAATCACTTACTCGTCACCAAGGCCAAGAAAATAAATCATGATCTTCAGTCATGGATGCGGCTTTGGCTTGCCTTAAAACAGCACCTTCCAAGCGCCTTCGACGTTGTGTCAAGAGCTTGTTCACGCTCGTGCTGTTCCGGATCGAACTCCCATAGATTGAATGCCCGCCTGGCATGGGAGAATCCGCGACGAAAGCATGACTTGACCACGCTCACCACCGAGCTTTCTTCACCAGCTTTTCTTGATACAAGCTTGGAGTCCCGCCAGCCTTTCAAGCTGCCCCACAGCAAGCCCCTTCTTTCCAGGTGAGGTGAGCTGCGTGGGATACCAGATCTAAACTCTGGGGCCGCCACCATTTAGGGTCACGCTGTCGGTGATGTAGAACCACCCGATTGCATACCCTTGACGGATTCCACGAAGGCCCCTTCGAATTAAAGGACGCTAAGCATCTTGCCCAACATGGCGCTCCAAGATCCGCTTGAATCGCATTTCTTTCACTACCTTCGCTTGACATTGAAGGTCTTGAGCCAAGTTTAAGTGGGGCTCGATGCAGAGGAAGGTTTCGCACACCCGACGATAAACGCCGAGATGTTGAGGATGATGAAGTTCGCGCCGTGATCATGGAGGAAATCCAGGCCGTAGTAGAACATGAGCCCTCGGACAAAGGGGTGAAGTGGAAAACCCAAATCATGGAGGAAGTGGAAAGAAAGACGACCTCCTCATGGGGCCCGGGTGGGATGAGCTGCCTCTGCCGGGCAAATGTGCGCCGATATATTCGGAAAGGTATCCGCGCCAGCAGTTTGGCGTATTTGCTCCTCCTTAATGGTGGAGGCCAACCATTTACCTCCCCGTGCCCGACATGGCTCTGAGAAGGTTGAGACGAGATGCGCGAACTTGGGCGCTGGAGCTCGAGAAAAGGAGATGGATAAGCTAAAGGAGGAAGAAGGCGAGGTGAGAAGGTGAATCTTATCCCTTATATGGGCGGGCTAAGTCTCCACGCGTCCCCCACCGGCCCGGTAAAACTCGCTATCTCCTGCCACCATCAATGACGCGTTGGGTTACCCACGCCTCAGTATTGATGAGAATCCTCGATTAAGGGGAAACATCGATCTCGCTTCTCGACAAGACGTGTTGCTGAAAACCG
The DNA here is from genome assembly GCA_021605205.1 of Aegilops longissima. Lineage (NCBI taxonomy): Eukaryota > Viridiplantae > Streptophyta > Magnoliopsida > Poales > Poaceae > Aegilops > Aegilops longissima. Next base: position 21,629 of record JAHIAM010021740.1, on the reverse strand, counting down.
CCTTCGCTTAAATGCGCCTCGAGGTGGTAAAGTTAAAAACAATTTCGAGTAATGGCTTGTAGTGGTAGTGACGCCATGCCACGGAAAACGCCGCCCAGATTGAACTTCTGTGTATATATTATTATTCTCTCTCTAATGGTGAAATGGAGTTTGATTTTGCAGTAGTTTTACACTATCTCTCGTGTTCCCAATCTTCTATCATTTGAGGAGGAACCCGCTTTGCAATGCCAAGCAATATACACGCCGACTTATCGTCAATTGAAGCCTGGTTCTGGGCTACCGAGGGAGTCCTCGATTAGGGGTGTCCGGATAGTCGGACTACCATCATCACCGAACTAATCATTTGTCGGACTATCATCATCGAATCGGACTCCAAGAGTTGTGAGAAGGTGTTAAATTAAAATTGATCCATGTCATTGCAGCAACAATGTCCCCCCAGCTCGCTAAATCAACAAGGCATGTTGGAAAAAAAGTAGGTCCGGAGCATGCAACATTCCGATCATTTTGTGCAGTTCCACTAAAATAGAGTTGAGCGCCCCTGTTCCAAAGATATTAAGTGTGATTACGATAATAGAGGATCTGATGAAACAATAAACACATAAATAGAAGCCGGTCACCTTTGCGCTCTCTTAAGACTAACTAGTTGGAAGAAGATTAGGCTCGAGTTGGATGAGGAGGATAGAGCAAAACCAATTCCTTTGTGCAACAAGATCGAATGTAGAGACGTTGCCCATGTGACATTTTAGTACAACCGCACAAAACACTCTTAAGAAAAAAGTGATTTGTGCAGCTCACCAAAAGGTCGCAATAGCAACGAGGTGAAATGGATAGCCCTGCTTTGCAAAAAAGAGGTAGAAAGGAAACAATTATCGCCAATAATAGTTGATGACACATGCGATTTACAAAAGAAGCATATTCCTTGCCCTAAGGTAAGATAACAACACGGTTGTGTTTGTCTAAACGGTGTGAGGACGAGAATGCAATATGGAAAGTACGCTGGACGAGCCACGCTTTTGGCAAAGAATTATGGAAGATCCACATGCCGACGACGGGAAGACGGGCAAGGGAGCAAGGCCGAGGGGATACCTGAGGTTGTCGGATGTAACTAGGTGAGCGGCGGGCGGAATTGCGAAAGCAGGTGGCGAGGCTCCTGCCACGCCGGAGCTTGGTTAGAGAGAACAGCGCGGTACCGCAGATCGACGGTTGCCCGGGGCCGTCTTAACGGAGAAAATGAACTTCCTCCCTTTCTCCCGGCGGACGGATGCGCCTGGATCAGTGACCAACGGTGAGAGAGAGAGGCCACGCACTCCCTTTTCCCGCGGACGGGATGCGGCCGGATCAAGACGGTGAGAGAGAGAGGCCACCGCAGCCTTGTGTGAGATACTCTGAAAAGCTTATTAAACCAGTAACGCAAGGCTCCATTGTATATAGTGAGCGGACTACCTTTTCTCCATAAAAATCATTTTATATTCTCGTGTATGCAATATTGAGCGCTATACCTTTTATTTAAAAATAACGCGCAACGCGGCCAAGTCAAACTTTGTTTCAGACAGCATGGTACACACCTCCCTAGGTAAACAACCGCATAAAGCGCTCAAATTAGCACACGGCTGCCATTTCAGAAAGAAATGAGCTTACACCGCAGTACCCGCTGGGTGTGGCTGGGCACGAAGCGTGACTATTGCGCACGGTGCACCTATTCTCTTCTTTGTATATGTACACCACCCACGTGGGTTGTGTGAGAGAGATACAAACCTAGAGAGATATAGTGTGGGTTCTTGAGAGTTTTTTTTGGGGGACTCAATCAAAAATGTTACATATGCAATGTGTGTGAAATAGAGTCCGGGAGATAATGTATATATAGAGGGGGCATCCACGTAGAAGAGTGGAGGTATCACCGCTTGAGGTGTCCATAGAATCAAAAGAGGGATGGTGTGTGAGCGCACGATCGATAAAGAGTGCCATCGAATATGTGTTGTTGTGAACGTAGTAATTTCAAAAATCTTTACGCACACGCAAGATCATGGTGATGGCATAGCAACGAGAGGGGAGAGGTGTCCACGCACTCAGAGACCGAAAGCGAAGCGCTAGCGGACAACGCTGTTGATGTAGTCGCGACGCCTCACGATCCGACCGATCCAAGTACCGAACGCACGCGCACCTCCGGAAGTTCAGCACACGCTCAGCTCGATGACGCATCCCTGACTCGATCCAGCAAAGTGTCGGATGAGTTCCACAAGACGACGGGCGGGTGACGACATGATGATGCCTCATCGCGCAGGCTTTCGCCTAAACTCCGCGACGATATGACCGAGGTGGAATATGGTGGAGGGGGCACCGTGACACGGCTAAGGAACGATCCGAGATCAACTCAGTGTTATGGGGTGCCCCCTGCCCCTGTGATATAAAGGAGCAAGGGGTGCGGCCGCCCTAGGGAGGGCGAGGCTGTGAGGAGTCCTACTCCCACCAGAGTAGGACCCCCCTTTCCTAGTTGGATTAGGATTTGGGCCTTCCTTGTCCTATTCGGACTAGAGAGGGGCGGCGGCCTGCCCTCCGCCGCCCTCCTCCTTTCCCCTCATGGCCCACTAAGGCCCATTAACCCCGGAGGGTTCCAGATTCCCCGGTGTTCAAAGAAATCCCGATTTCACCCTGAACTATTCAAGTCCAAACATAGGCTTCCAATATATCAATCTTTATATCTCGACCATTTCGAGACTCCTCGCCATGTCCGTGATCACATCCGGACCCCAACAAACTCGCGTACATCAATACTCATAAAATTGTCATCGTAACGTTAAGTTGCGCGGACTCCACGGTTCGAGAACTATGTAGACATGACCTAGAACTATTCTCTCATCAATAACCAATAGTGGAACCTGGATGTTCATATCGGTTCCTACATTTTCACGAAGATCTTTATCGGTCAAACCGCATAACAACATACGCTGTTCCTTTGTCATCGGTATGTTACTTGCCCGAGATTCGATCATCGCATCCAATACCTAGTTCAATCTCGTTACGGCAAGTCTTTTACTCGCTCAGAATACATCATTTCATAACTAACTCATTAGTTACAATGCTTGCAAGGCTTAGGTGATGAGTATTACCAGAAGGCTCAGAGATACCTCTCCCACAATCGGAGGACAAAACCTAATCTCAATTATGCCAACTCAACATATACTTTTGGAGACACCAGAGAGTACCTTTATAATCACCCAGCTACATTGTGACGCGGTAGCACACAAAGTGTTCCTCCGTAAACGGAGTTGTATAATCTCATAGTTGCAGGAACTTTGTATAAGTCATGAAGAAAGCAATAGCAACATACTAAACGATCAAGTGCTAAGCTAACGGAATGGGTTAAGTCAATCACATCATTCTCCTAATGATGTGATCCCGCTTAATCAAATGACAACTCATGTCTATGGTTAGAAACATTCGCTTTTGTTATGTATTCACATATGTATTATGCTTCCGGTTAATACAATTCTAGCATGAATAATAAACATTTATCATGATATAAGGAAATAAATAATAACTTTATTATTGCCTCTAGGGCATATTTCCTTCAGCCTCCCACTTGCACTAGAGTCAATAATCTAGATTACACAGAATGATTCTCACACCCATGGAGTCTTGGTGTTGATCATGTTTTGCTCTGTGAGAGAGGCTTTAGTCAACGGTTCTGCAAATATTCTGATCCATATGTATCCTGCAAATCTCTATGTCTCCCACTTGGACTTGGTCCCAATGGAATTGAAGCGCCTCTGATGTGCTTGGTCCTTCTGTGAAATCTGGATTCTTTGCCAAGGCAATTGCACCAAGATTGTCACAGAAGATCTTCATTGGTCCCGGCGCACTAGGTATAACACCCAGATCGGAAATGAACCTTCATCCAATTCCTTCATTTGCTGCTTCAAGCAGCTATGTACTCCGCTCACATGTAGATCCCGCCACGACGCTTTGTTTAGAACTGCACCAACTTACAAGCCCACCGCTTAATAAAATACGTATCCAGTTTGCATTTAGAATCGTCCGATCGTTGTCAAAGCTTGCATCGACGTAACCTTCACGCACAAGCTCTTGTCACCTCCATAACCGAGAAACATATCCTTAGTCCTTTTCGTATTTCAGTGATATTCTTGACCGCACTGCAGTTGATCCACTCCTGGATTACTTTGGTACTTCCTCTGCTAAGCTAATAGCAAGGCACACATCAGGTCCGGTACACGCATTGCATACATGATAGAGCCTATGGTTGAAGCATAGGGAACTTCTTTCATTTTCCTCTATCTTCATAGTGGTCGGGCATTGAGTCCGACTCAATCTTACACTTTGTAATACAGGCAAGAACCCTTTCTTTGCCTGATCCATATTTAACTTTTTCAAGACTTTTATCAAGGTATGTGCATTGTGAAAGTCCAATCAAGCCGCCTTGATCTATCTCTATAGATCTTGATGCCCAATATGTAAGCAGCTTCACCGAGGTCCTTCATTGAAAAACTTTTATTCAAGTATCCTTTATGTTATCCAGAAATTCTATATCATTTCCAATCAACAATATGTCATCCATATATAATATTAGAAATGCTACAGAGCTCCCACTCACTTTCTTGTAAATACAAGCTTCCAAAAGTCTCAGATAAAACCATATGCTTTGATCACACTATCAAAGCGCTTATTCCAACTCTCTAGAGGCTTGCACCTGCACCATAGATTGATCGCTGGAGCTTGTACACTTTGTTAGCTCCTTTAGATCGACAAAACCTTCCGTTGCATCGTATACAACTCTTCTTCCGTAAATCCATTCTTAAATGCAGTTGACATCCATCCGCCATATTTCATAATCATAAATGCGGCGATTGCAATATGATTCTGGACAGACTTAAGCATCGCTACGGGTGAGAAGGTCTCATCGAAGTCAACTCCTTGAACTTGTCGAAAACCTTTTGTAAGTGCTTTGTAAATGCAAACATCCATTAGCCTTTCTTCTTGAAAATCCATTTATTCTCTATTGCTTGCCGCACCATCGGCAAGTCAACCAAAGTCCACACTTTGTTCTCATACATGGATCCCATCTCAGATTTCATGGCTTGCCATTTTCTCTCACCATCGCTTCTTCATAGTTCGAGGTTCACCATGATCTAGTAGCATGACTTCCGTAATAGGATTACCGCATCACTGTGCGGATTTTATTCGTTGATCTACGGGTTCAAGAATAACTTGATCTGAAGTTTCATGATCATTATCATTAACTTCCTCGCTAACTTGTGTAGGTGTCACAGAACCGATTTTGTGATGAACTACTTTCCAATAAGGGAGCTGGTATCGTTACCTCATCAAGTTCTACTTTCCTCCCACTCACTTCTTTTCTCGAGAGAAAACTTTCTAGAAAAGGATCCATTCTAGCAACGTAATGTCTGGCCTTCGGATCTGTGATATAGGTGCATACCCACTTGTCTCCTTTGGGTATCCTATGATGAAGACATTTTTCCGATTGGGTTCTAGCTTATCAGGTTGAAGCTTTTTCATATAAGCATCGCAACTCAAACTTTTAGAAATACAACTTTGGTTTCTTGCCAAACCATAGTTCATAAGGTGTCGTCGCTCAACGGATTTTGATGGTAGCCTCATTTAACGTGAATGCGCTATCTCTAAAGCATAACCCCAAAATGATAGCGGTAAATCGATAAGAGACATCATAGATCGCATTCATATCTAGTAAAGCACGACACGACGCTCGACACACCATTACGCTTATGGTGTTCCGGTGTGGTTGAGTTAAACTATTCCGCATTGCTTTAAATGTAGACCAAACTCAAAACTCGAAATCATTCTCCTCCACTATCAGATCAGAGAAATTTTATTTTCTTGTTACGATGATTTTAAACTTCACTCTGAAATTCTTTGAACTTTTCAAATGTTTCAGATTTATGCTTCATCAAGCAGATATACCCATATTCGCTTAAATCATCTGTGAAGGTGAGAAAATAACGATATCCGCTAATAGCTTCAATATTCATTGACCACATACATCCGTATGTATGATTTCCAACAAATTCGTTGCTCTCTCCATACAACCGAGAACGGTGGCGTTTTAGTCATCTTGCCCATGAGGCACGGTTCATAAGTACCAAGTGATTCATAATCAAGTGATTCCAAAAGTCCATCTCGTATGGAGTTTCTTCATGCGCTTTTTAATCGATATGACCTAAACGGCAAGTGCCACAAATAAGTTGCACTATCATTATCAACTTTGCATCTTTTGGCTTCGAACATTATGAATATGTGTTTCACTACCGTCGAGATTCAACAAGAATAGACTACTCTTCAAGGGTGCATGACCATAAAAGATATTACTCATATAAATAGAACAACCATTATTCTCTGATTTAATGAATAACCGTCTCGCATCAAAAACAAGATCCGTATATAATGTTCATGCTCAACGCTGGCACCAAATAACAATTATTTTAGGGTCTAAAACTAATCCTCAAGGTAGATGTAGAGGTAGCGTCGACCATGATCACATTGACTTTGGAACCGTTTCCCACGCTGCGATCGTCACCTCGTCCTTTGCTAGTGCTCGCTTATTCCAGAGTCCCTCGCTTTGAGTTGCAAATATTAGCAATGTAACCAGTATCAAATACCCAAAAAGCACACGAGCTCTAGTAAGGTACACATCAATAACATGTATATCACATATACCTTTGTTCACCTTGCCATCCTTCTTATCCGCCAAATACTTGGGGCAATTCCGCCTCATGACTAGCTGTTTTGCAAAGATACTCACTCTTCCAGGCTTAGGTCCAGATTTGGGTTTCTTTTCGAGCAAGAACTTGCTTGCTGCTCTTCTTAAAGTCTCCCTTCTTCTTTCCTTTCGCCTTTTTCTTGAAAACTAGTGGTCTTGTTGACCATCAACACTTGATGCTCCTTCTTGATTTCTACCTCCCGCAGTTTTTAGTATCATGTAAGAGCTCTGGAATTGTCTTGTTCCATCCCTATAATATTATAGTTCATCACTAAGCTCTTGTAGCTTGGTGGTGTGATTGGAGAATTCTGTCAATGACACTATCATCCGAAGATTAACTCCCAGCTGAATCAAGTGATTATTATACCTTACATTTTGAGTATAAACTCAATGACAAAACTATTCTCCTCCATCTTGTAGCTATAGAACTTATTGGAGACTTCATATCTCTCAATCCGGCATTTGCTTGAAATATTAACTTCAACTCTCTTGAACATCTCATATGCTCCATGACGCTCAAAACGCCGCTTGAAGACCCGATTCTAAGTCACGAAGCATGGCACACCGAACTATGGAGTAGTCATCGCTTTGCTCTCGTCGCCAGGCTCACAACTTCCGGCGCGTTCTGCAAGAAGCCTCGCACTCAACGGTGCTTCCGTGGACGTAATTTTTCTTGCGCAGCAATGAGGATAATCTCAAGTTACCGGACCCATTCCGTGTAATTGCTACCATCATCTTTCAACTTTGCTTTCTCAAGGAACACATTAAAATTCAATGAACAACAAAGACGAGCCATCTATCTACAACAAAACATAGACAAGCAAAATACTATCAAAAGCTAAGTTCATGATAATTTTAAGTTCAATTAATCATATTATTTAAGAACTCCCACTTAGTCGATACACTATCTATTCTCCTAAGTGATCACGTGATCCAAATCAACTCAAACCATAACCGATCATCACGCGGAGATGGAGTAGTTTTCAATGGTGAATATCACTATGTTGATCATATCTACTATATGATTCACGCAATCTTCTATTCTCGCGGTGTTCCGAGGCCATATCTGCGATATGCTAGGGCTCAGAAAGTTTAACCTGAGTATTCGCTGCAGTAAAACTGCTTGCACCTACAGATGGACGAGAGCTTATCACACCGATCATCACGTGCAGTGTCCGCACTAATCCTTTAGCAACGGCATACTGTGGAGAACACTTGATAATTTTAGTGAGATCATCTTATAACATACCGCCAATCAAAGCAAGATAAGATGCATAAAGGATAAACATCACATGCAATCAATATAAGTGATATGATATGGCCATCATCATCTTGTGCTTGTGATCTCCATCTCCGGCTAATCATTGGATCACCATCGCCACCGGGCGCCGACACCTTGATCTCCATCGAGCATCAGTTGTCCACTCGCCAACTATTGCTTCATTTATCGCTACGCTTAGTGATAAAGTAAATCAATTACATGGCGCTTTGCATTTCATACAGCTTATTAATAACCATATGGCTCCCGCCAGCTGCCGATAACTTCTGGTTACAAAACATGATCATCTGCATACAATAAAATATAGCATCATTGTCTTGACCATATCATATCACAACATGCCCTGCAAAAACAAGTTAGACATCCTCTACTTTGTTGTTGCAAGTTTTACGTGCTGCTACGAGCTGAGCAAGAACCGCTTCACTCTACGCATCAAAACCACAACCCATAGTTTGTCAAGTTGGTGCCGTTTTTAACCTTTCAAGAAGCGACCGGGCGTAGCCACACTCGTTCAACTAAAGTGAGAGAAATGCACACCCGCCGTCACCTTTAAGCAACGAAAGTGCTCAAGCGGTGAAACTAGTCTCGCAGCGAGGCTGCACGTCGGTCCGGCCGCCTCATCTCACAATACCGCTGAACCAAAGTAGGACATGCTGGTAAGCAAGATGACTTATATCGCCCACAACTCACTTGTGTTCTACTCATGCATATGACATCAACGACAAAACCAGGCTCGGATGCCATCATTGGGGGAACGAGTAATTTCAAAAATTCCACGCACACGCAAGATCATGGTGATGGCATAGCAACGAGAGGGGAGAGTGTGTCCACGCACTCGTGAGACCAAAGCGGAAGCGTTAGGACAACGCTGTTGATGTAGTCGACGCCTTCACGATCCGACCGATCCAAGTACCGAACGCACGGCACCTCCTAGTTCAGCACACGCTCAGCTCGACGACATCCCCTGACCGATCCAGCAAAGTGTCGGGGATGAGTTCCGTCAAGACGACGGCGTGGTGACGATGATGATGTTTCATCACGCAGGCTTCACCTAAACTCTCCGACGACTATATGACCGAGGTGGAATATGGTGGAGGGGGCACCGCACACGGCTAAGGAACCATCCGTGAGATCAACTTGTGTGTTATGGGGTGCCCCCGCCTGCCAGATATAAAGGAGCATAAAAGTGCGGCGTCTTAGAGGAAAAGGCGCTGGAGGAGTCCTACTACACCCACCGAGTAGGACTCCCCTTCCTAGTTGGATTAGGACTTGGGGAGGAAAGAGAAGCCGCCCCTTCTTCCTTGTCCTATTCGGACTAGGGGAGGGCGCGCCTGCCCTGGACGGCCCTCCTCCTTCTCCCTCATGGCCCACTAAGGCCCATTAACTCCCCGGAGGGTTCCAGAATTTCGGTGTTCGCAGAATCCCGATTTCACCCGAACTATTCCAAGTCCAAACATAGGCTTCCAATATATCAATCTTTATGTCTCACCATTTCGAGACTCCTCGCCATGTCCGTGATCACATCCGACCTAAACAAACCTCGCACATCAATACTCATAAAATTGTCATCGTAACGTTAAGCGCAAGCGGACCTCACGGGTTCGAGAACTATGTAGACATGACCTAGAACTATTCTCGGTCAATAACCAATAGTGGAACCGGATGTTCATATTGGTTCCTACATTTTCACGTTAAGATCTTTATCGGTCAAACCGCATAACAACACACGCTGTTCCCTTTGTCATCGGTATGTTACTCGCCCGAGATTCTTTATCGCCGTATCCAATACCCAGTTCAATCTCACTATCGCAAGTCTCTTTACTCGCTCGTAATACATCATTTCACAACTAACTCATTAGTTACAATGCTTGCAAGGCTTAGGTGATGAGTATTACCGAGAAGGCCCAGAGATACCTCTCCGACAATCGGAGTGACAAAACCTAATCTCAATTACGCCAACTCAACATATACTTTTGGAGACACAGTAGAGTACCTTTATAATCACCCAGCTATGTTGTGACGCTTTAGCAGCACACAAAGTGTTCCTCCGTAAACGGGAGTTGCATAATCTCATAGTTGCAGGAACTTTGTATAAGTCATGAAGAAAGCAACAGCAACATAATCGAACGCATCAAGTGCTAAGCTAACGGAATGGGTCATGTCAATCACATCATTCTCCTAATGATGTGATCCTGCTTAATCAAATGACAACTCATGTCTATGGTTAGGAAACATAACCATCTCTGATTAACGAGCTAGTCAAGTAGAGGCATACTAGTGATATTCTCACCATGCTTATGTATTCACACATGTATTAGGTTTCCTTAGCATCACAATTCTAGCATGAATAATAAACATTTATCATGATATAAGGAAATAAATAATAACTTTATTATTGCCTCTAGGGCATATTTCCTTCAAAGCAGGTGCCCACGCCAAAGATATGATAGAGGCCGGCCCACTGAACGTGAGAGGGACATGTGCAGCTTTGTCTCCGTCGTATGGATATCCACCGCAACACCGATATTGGTGTGTGGTGGGGAAGAGGGAGGCCCAATTAACTATAGAGGTACAATGGTTGGTATATGTGTGGAGGAGGAGAGAGGCCTAACTCACAGGAGTTGTTGAGATCGATCCCTCATGTATTAAGGGAGACTGATCCAAGATCCATGCATATGTGTGTGAGAGGAATAATGGGAGAGAGATACAGTGAGTTAGAGTGTTGGAGGGGGTGGTAGTGGAGTTGCTTCTAATAAATGGTGGGATAGGCTTGCTAGATAAACGGAGGGCACGCCTCAATATCAATAAGAGAGAGATGGCTGCTTGTTGTCCGTGCATGTGCGTGTGAGAGACGGGTCAGAGGCATGCACGTAATGATGAGGGGGACTATGTGGTTGTGTAAGCAGATATAATCATACATGGAAGATCAATCGCCCTTTGTTAGAGAAAGGAGAGACATAATTTGTGAGGTACGCCGATCAGATGGGGGGTAGTTAAAGTTGATCCAGGTATATGTTGGGAGATCGACCTGTATACATGCATGTGTGTGTTAGAAGCAAATCTAGGCACGAGGGAGAAGGATAGAGATAGGTGGATGTATGTAGGAGGTGGTACGAGAGGTATACTATATCGAGCGGGAGGAGGTAAAGTAGTACGAGAACGAAGTGAAGAGAGGTGGGAGTGAGGCATGGACAGTGACAAGAGAAGAGGGAAGCTTGTGTTTGTGCTAGGCACACTGCTAGAGAGGCGTGCATAATCGATCGGATGTGTGCCATAAAGAAGGAGCTGGGGGGCTCACACACACCGTGGGTGAACGACCTAAAGTGAAACGAATTAATTTGCACATGGAGCTCAGAGAATGCCGAGGGAGGGTGAGAGGGATGCGGCATGTGCATGCACAAGAGAAAGAAGGCTTAGCTACAAAGATAAGAGGTTGTGGGTGTAAAAGATTAATAGAGATCATACATACTTCATTATAAAAAAGTTTAATTCGATATTTGAAGAATTTATCATAGTGTTTTAAACCGATGCATGTGTGAATATATATAACGGTGATACACATGGTGTGTTTAGGAACATGTTATACTACATTTAAATATATTTTATCTCTACTCTTATAAAAAACTGAGTTGTTGATGATGATGTGCCTCGCCATCCTCGCATTATAGGCCATCCGATTTATATCTCCGCGATAGCAAGGAAACTATGATGGTTGAAGCAAACAATCATGATTGTAGATTCTTATTGAAATAGAGAAACGAATTCAAATTTAGTTCAATTGCAGCGTAGTATAGACATTGGGAATGCACTAAAATGTTGGAATGAGTAGGTTACAGTATGCATTACATGCTGAAGTTTAAAAAATTAATCTGACATAACATGAAAAATTATATCATTGAAAGAACCTTTCATGCATTTAATTTAACGCATGTGCTTTGTGTAGTTGCATGTCATATATTATTGCTCTAATATTTGGTCAATGTTAGCATTGAAAACGATTAGGCCCTATATATATGGAAGGAGGAGTAGCTTGAATAGCATTTGTATAGTGCAAAAAAGTGCAAGACACTCTCTTTGTGTGGTGTGAATAGTTTTATTTTTTCATTTTCTTTTGCTGAGGGAAGTGCGACTGATTTGGTACGCATAAGTACAATATTACTACACGCTAGGTTTGTCCTTTAAAATTCAACTCCGCCTTTGTTATATCCCAAAATTCAGATATCGCGGCTCCTAAAACTGGCGCTTTCACAACCCGCCGCCTACATCCTTAAATTACAGCGCTGCTGAAAATTCCTCCAGCTGCTAAATCTCGGATATCGCCGAAATCCCTTCTAACCCTGGAGTCGAAGGGCCGCTTAGTTCAAATCGATGGGGGTACTTTTGTAACACACCCACATTTGGACAAGCGCCGCCCCAAGTCATGCTTTCTTCACTCCTCCCATCGCCTCTTTTCGCCATTCAAACTTAAGGCCGCCATAACCTTCTCCACTCCAGCCGCGAACCCTACCTCCTCCGTCCGTCCACGCCACCGCTGCCAGCCAGAGCCTTCTTCTCGACAACGCCGCCCACCGCAACAGCTCGACGCCTCGCCCACCTCCTCGGATGAGGATCTGTTTCGCCCATCTGGCCGTCCCCGCCGTTCGCCGCCTTGCCCTCCACACCTCCAAGGAGCTGCTCCAACGACGCTTCATCTATCGCGCTACTCCATCCCCACAGCACCGCCTTAACCTTACTCCACCGAACCGCAAGTATCTCACCGATTTCCTGGACGGGCCGAGGCCTACTCAATACCACCAAAGAGGTTGTACACTCATCGATCACACTCTCTCCTTAATCTTGACCTCCCGGCGCCGACGGTGCTCCATCCCGCACCCCATGGAGCGGCTACCTTGAAGCCGCCCGCGGGCGACATCTCCACGGGCGGTTTCCCCAAAGGCGAGGCTCCCCACGGCGCGGTATCCATACTCAGCCGGATCTGCCGCAGCCGCTTCCGCTCGCCGCCGTCATGCTGCTGTTGCCTGCGTTCGCTCGCCGACGTCAGCCGCCCAGCTGGTGCTGCCGCTTCCCTCGTCGGCCGCCGCTGTTCTTCCGATTAAGCCACACTTCACGATCTGAATCGATTTTTCGGCCACGATTAAGGGCTGGGGGGCTCACGAGTTAAGGAAGAACCACACCAGCGGGATGGGGGTCACTTGAGAGGTACCGAGGAGTCCTGGATTAGGGGTGTCCGGATAGCCGGACTACCATCATCACCGAACTATCATTTGTCGGACTATCATCATCGATCGGACTCCAAGACTATGAAGATACAAGATTGAAGACTTCCCCGTCCGGACAGGGACTTTCCTTGGCGTGGAAGGCAAGCTTGGCAATACGGATATGTAGATCTCCTACCATTGTAACCGACTCTATGTAACCCTAGCCCTCTCTCGGTTCTATATAAACCGGATGGCTTTAGTCCGAGGACAACAATCACAACAACCCTTATAATCATACCATAGGCTAGCTTCTAGGTTTAGCCTCCTTGATCTCGTGGTAGATCCACTTGTAAACATCCACAATATCAATATCAATCGCTGTGACGTAGGGTTTTACCTCCATCAAGAGGGCCCGAACCTGTAAACATCGTGTTCCTTGTCTCCCGTTACCATCCGCTTAGACGCGACAGTTCGGGACCCCTCACCGAGATCCGCCGGTTTTGACATCGACATTGGTGCTTTCATTGAGAGTTCCTCCGGTCGCCACCGATAGGCTTGATGGCCTCTTCAATCAACAACGACGCAGTCCTCGGTGAGACCTTTCTCCCCGACAGATCTTCATATTCGGGCGATTTCAGATCTGCGGCCAACTCCTTGGCCATCCGAGCAGATCGAAAGCTACGCTCGCCGCCAGTCAGGTTTGAAGCTTAAACTTCACGCCGATGCATCCGCGACTTGATCCTCAATGGATCTGAGCCATAGCCGAGCGCCGCCACGCTGTCACGATGGGCATGACCTTAACTCGCCACGGACAGCACCTTGAGGTCGACTTGATCGGATCCGCCCGACTCATAGTCCGGAGCCGACGATTGAATCGAGGACGGATGGCTGACACCGCCGGAGCCGCAATTCTCACGATGGAGTTTAACACTTACTTTGTCCCACGAAAGTTTATGACTCGAGGTCTTGACCTTCCGGACCAACCTCCTACCGCCACGAATCCGGCTACGATCATGGAATTCACCATCATGGATATCTTCAAAGACTTCGCCTTCGCGATATCATATATTCATTGAAGCATCTCTCGCTATTCGAGAGCCCTCGGCCGAACCACGCCGTGACGGTTGGGACGCGGATGACTAAGAAATTCATATCCCACCCACCACCCACTTGAGCCACCGCTGATTTATTTAACCGACGATCGACTACGACTCAAGACATCGACGGTATGGACGACGATACCGGAGACTACTAAGAACCAGTGCCTTCAGGTCACGGAAGACCACCTCATCATACGACATATACATGGTGGACACCCCAAAAGATGGGGACGGCGAAGAAGCAGCGGAGGCCGATTCCTTAAAGAACAGCCCAAGCGCCGACGACAGCGGGCGCCGCTTAAATCCCGCCACTGCAAGAATGGAGATTCCGCACAGAGATAATAACACCCCGTAGAGTGTCCGAAGACAACTCCTCCAAAGACGATCCAGCGCATGAGGAGGTAGAAGCAAGCCCTCAGAGAGGGTGGCGATTTAAGAGGTCGAGGATGACATACATTACTACCTCCCTCCCGAGATGAGGCAAGCCTCGGCGACGCATTTAATTCGTCGGCTCGAGGATCCCGCTTAACAAGAGCTGCCAGCATACAGGTTAATGGCCACGCAAACAGCCTAAAGAAAAGCAACAACAGCTTCAAGCTGATCAAGACCTACTAGCCGGACAGATGGACCGAGGTCCTCGCAGTCAAGAGTATGAACTCGAACGCCTCCAAAGTTACCCAAAACGCAAGTTGCTCCTCTCGATTAGAGGATGCAGCATCACCGCCGCACACGGCAGATCGACCACCCGTGGTCAGCTGATAGAGAGGCGCGCAAGCCCTCCACTAAAACCGCACTCTGCATCGCTTAAAAGCAGGAAGCCACGGGAACGCGCCGGACTTGCGTAGATATATTGGAGGACAAGGCAAGACAATCCAGATCCATCTATGGATCACGTGGACGCCTCACGACCCACCCACGCACGTAATACCGCCGCACCGGATACAACTACTCCGCCGGGCCGAACACAGCAGATAACGCCTCTCGAAAGCTACGCCGTGATATTGCTCAATACAGAGGCGCCAGACACCCACTATGCTTCACCGACGGAAGTAATGGATCATCAACTCCTCAAGGGTTCAAACCTGCTAGCATATCGAATCCCACGATGCACAACAACAGACCCCGGGTCTGATTGAGGATTATCTCCTCCATACACATGGCCCGCGCGACGCATCTTCACGCCCATCAAATATCTCCCGCTTAAGCTTAAAGCGACCAGCTCGGCATTGGCTTAACAGCCTGCCCGCAGAGTCAATTGATGTTGGAAGACCCGAAGCCGCATTCCTCGACAACTTCCTGTGGCACGTATGTGCACCAACGGACGCAGATGAACTAAGCCTAATCCTCCAGCAGCCGAGGAATCGCCGGCAATTCGACACGGTTCTAACAAAGAAAAATCAAATCGCCGACCGTCTCGGATGCGAGAGGCACTCGCTGCCTTCAAACATAACATCCGCGACGAGTGGCTGGCCCGCACCTAGGATAGAGAAGCCGAAATCTATGGCAGCCCTCACATCCTCATGACCCGCTTCCAGCGGGAGAGGATAGCTGGCTCGCCAGCAAAGAATAACCTCAAGAAAACCATGGCAGTCCGGATACCAAGGACCGCAATGGCAGGTTGCATCAAACAAAACAAACGCCGCATTAACGGCGACAAAGAATGAGGATACGGCAGTCAACGCCGGATTCCGAGGCTCCAAACCCGTCAACGGAAGAAGCCATTCAAAAGAACCACTCCGGCCCGGCCCAATTTGGACCGAATACTGACCGCTCTTGTCAAATACATGGATCTCTCAAAAGCCAGCTAACCATACCAACAGAGATTGTTGGGTATTCAAGCAGGTGCAGGCATCGCCAAACAAAGGACAAGGGGCTACACAGCGATGACGAGGAAGAGACCCGCCACGAACAACAAAGGACAAAAGGATTCCCCCAAGTTCGGATTTCAAACATGATATACGCAACGATATTCCCAAGAGGGAGCGGAAGCGCACTAAGGGACGATACGCGATGGAGCCGGCGTCAAAATTTAACCCATGGTCCTCTTTGCCCGATCACTTTCGATCGAAGAGACCATCCGCCACCAAGATCCGCCATGGCGGATTCGGCCGCATTGGTTTTAGACCCAATCGTTGATGGATTTCACCGCACGAGAGTCCTCGATGGACGGCGGCAGAGCCTCAAACCTGCTTTATCGTGATACAAGGCGAAGATGGGCATAGACCCTTCAAGGATTAAACCTACAACGACGACCTTCAAAGGCGCCATACCAGGTGTCGAGGCCAATTGTACAGCTCGCTTACATCGAAGTGGTCTTCGGATCCCCGGATAATTTCCGGCGAGGAGTTAATCTTTGACATAGTCCTGCTCAATAAGCACTATCACGCTCGCCTGATTTAACGCGCTTGTAAAGTTCAACGTGGTGCCACATTATGCATACCTTAAGCTCAAGATGCCAGCCCTCGTGGAGTCATCACGGTCAATGGAAACACGGAACTCTCCTCCCAATGAGGAACATACAGCTCTCGCGTAGGCACAGAGCAGCCTTTAAGGCAATTCTCGAGTCCGCATAAAAGACCGGACACGACCAAACGTGCTCCGAGCAACATCAACTAAGACTAATTGCACGCCTGCGGCATCGCCTAGCAATGCGCCCCAACCCCAGCCCTCAAAAATTGCAAGATAATCTCTCCACAGACATAATTATGCTCCGAGATACCATGGGCATAGGGGAAGGGCACAACAATAATGCACTCAGAGAGCGGTTCAACCACACCAGGGCTCCCAAGTGTGTCGCTTTTTTTCTATTCATTTTTCTTTTTATACAGAACTCAGTCCACCGTAACTCCGCCCAACTCATGATGCAACAGCCAGGGAAGGACAAAGGCCATGACTAACACTCGTGTGGTCTCCATCACGAGCATTAAATTGTTATAATACAACATTCCGCTGCCACACTCGAGGGAGACGCTTTTAATTCGCCCAACCCTTTGCTTTCCGTGACTATTTGTATCATTCCGACCGATAGCATATCTTCTCAAATAAAATGCAGCACTTTTTTGCCTTTAATTGCATTACTTATATATATATATATGTTCATTTACTTACATGTTGCACTCAGGCATCTCTGTACGCCAAACACACCAGGGCTTATGTCCTCCGCTTTATGGTGTGATAAAGTCCGCACACTTTCACAAGTGCGGCACTCTAACTTATAGCATTATATGAATCAGCTCCGAATCCTGCCTTGGGTCAATAGTTGGGTTTGCCTGCTCCCATGCTTGGCACCTTACGCTTCCGCTCTATCGGCTAAGGTAGCACTGGAGAACCATCGCGACATGCCGTTGCTGAGCCGGGTTAAGCACGCCAAGGAGAAAGCTAAACCGACTG
This sequence comes from Aegilops longissima, assembly GCA_021605205.1. Classification (NCBI taxonomy): domain Eukaryota; kingdom Viridiplantae; phylum Streptophyta; class Magnoliopsida; order Poales; family Poaceae; genus Aegilops; species Aegilops longissima. The sequence goes on along the minus strand of JAHIAM010021740.1, from coordinate 3,911 downwards.
CACGATAAGGCAGAGACTGGTCGCTGTTCGAGAGGTCCTTTCGGTCCTTAAAGACTCACGCCGCCTTTGTTTAAGTTCCGGATTATGTCCGATGAAGGCGTGATAGCGCCCAATTCAGTCTTCCGAATAATAGGCTTCACCAAATTTCAAATTATAGAATTTATAGCTAAGGAGAGTGTTCAAGCACTATAAGTCCGTTGCCTTGTTCGCTGTGTTGAGCGAATCAAATATGACCCATAATGGGAACTTGAATGCTCAAGTTTCTGATTAAACCCCAGCACTGTGGCATGGGGTCAAGCCACGACTTGCCATATCTCGATTTAATAAACATCCCCATGTATGTAATATTTTAAATCCAACAGCATTGCTTAGCGATATGAACAAAGTTTTCAGCGCACAGATGAGACATTGCTAATTCACCAATGATTACATCCTGGGGCACTGATCCGCAATCTTATGGAAGCCTCCAGACAGCTTCATAGTAAATTTCGGGCGTGACGATGCCCTCCTCGCTGGTGGTGCGCCGCTGATTAGCTTCTCCGCATCCAGCTTGCCCCATGCACTTTTGCGCTGGCAAGGGCCCGACGAGCACCTTTCAATACAAAGCGGAGCGCTGATAACCTCCACCTGTGGGCACGATCCACCAGCCGTCGTGACGAGGTCAAGTAGTCTGCATGGCCTCCGTGCCATACCGACTATGAGCCCCTTCATGGCCTGCTTGGCCACCTTAGAAGTTCGACCAGCTGCTTCAGCTGGTCGCTGCACTGGATGGCGGGCCAAAGATATCGAGACAAGAAGACTTTCTCCGCTGAGCTCCCTCCTCGCTCGGTAGAATGCGGCGATCGCACACGCCATGCAGGCAGATCTGCAAACTCGAGAGCTCCGACCCGTAAGTATCCATTCTAATTTACATTCACATGCTTGCTTGGTGATGAAAAATGCCTTACTCCGCCGCTATCTTCTTCATCAATTCAACCTCCCAAGGGACTTATAGGCCTCGGCCTTACGGCGGCAGACTTCGAGACGAGGCAAGCTCGACTCTCAGTTTTGAGTCACGCCCAAACTCTCATGCTTTTCCATGAGAGCCCGGAGCTCTTGCTGAACCACCGCCACCTCGCCTTTTTTTTTTTCTCGTCATCGCTGCCTGCGGGTCAAGACAGACTGGGTTGGCGGACACGGCCTCCTTCAGGTCGCCACTCGCTCATGGCCCCTGCAGTACCCATGTTATCCTTGTTATTTCTTGTCGCAACCTAAATCCTTTTCTCAGAAGGTACAAATTCAAAGTGGTGTTACTCACCTTCTTTGTCTTGAGCTGCTTCGGCGCTGCCGGGCTGCCTTGCCCGGACCGCCGAGCCTCGCTTCAATGCACCGACCTCCAGCCAATGCTAAGCGGTGAGGTCAAGAGCGCAGCCCGCAACCCATATTGACATAATTTTTAGCAACCTCACAGATGTCTTTTTCTCTTAGATCCTCATCCGCTTTTCTTCCTAACAATCGAACCAAGCATCAAGGGCTACCGTTTGCGCGGTATTACATTGCATATTTTTAACTACTTACCTCAAAGCTCGATAGAAGGCTATTGCAAGCTTTCATCAGCCTCGCCTTTGGCGAAGCTGACTTTTCGAATCACCGCGACTCATTAGTGCGATGTTCTTCCTCGATGGAAGCGCCTGCAGCGCCCAACAAATTGCCCGGCGCCCGTTGGATTGAAGCCGGGCCACGGTCTTGCCCTTCGATCCGGTCATTGCTGGACTCCGAACCACCGCGGGTTCCGCTAGGAGTCCGGCGAGTCCGGAGGGCGCCTTGTGCCGCCCGAGCCTCCCGATGGGTCCTTCTGGGATCCCACTCGCGCTTCAAGCGCCGCGAGGGGTGGAGGCGGTCGGATGGAGTCTACATCCGACGAAGCTAACGATCTGCCGATGAAGCGGGAGATCATCACCGCCGGACTACGTGCAGTATGCGGCATTAGAATGACACTATGTGACGCAGAAAAGAAATTATAAATCATTCAGAACTGGATGCTTACGATCTCCGGAGGCCTGGCCCTTGAAGGCCATTCTCTTCTCGCCAACGTTGATGTTAAGGAGCTGTCCGGGAATAGTCCTTCCTCTTGACTCCCTTCGCCTCCCTCAGCTGGGAAGCCTTCCTTCCTCTCTCCTCCTCCGGAGAGAGTCCTCTTCCTCCTCCTCATTTTCAGGGAGGAGTGAGCCCCGAGTCGCCGGACACCTGAAAACTCCCTTCTGGTTCTTTCTCCAAGCACCACGCAGCGGTGCGGAACAAAGCAGCCTCGCTTAGACGAAGCTGCCCATCGGATTTTCGGCATAGGAGCCGGACAGTAATCTGTCGCTTTCTTTCATCCATTCCTCGCAAAGGAAAAGGGGAAATTAAAACCGTGATAGAGTCAAACTATGGAAAAGAGTGTCCCGCAAAGGTAGAATCACTTCACTGTCGTCACCAAGGCCGTGAGCTAAACCGCGATCTTCAACCATGGATGCGGGGCTTGGCGCCTTTAACAAGCACCTTCCAAGCGCCTTCAGACGCTGTGTCGAAGAGCTTGTTCACGCTCGTGCTGTTCCGGATCGAACTCCCATAGATTGAATGCCCGCCTGGCATGGGAGAATCCGCGACGAGCATGACTTGACCACGCTCACCTACTCCGAGCTTCTTCACCAATTTTCTTGATACAAAGCTTGAGTCCCGCCACCTTTTCAAGCTGCCCCACAAGAAGCCCTTCTCTTCTGTGAGGTGAGCTGCGTGGGGATACCAGATCTAAACTGGGGCCAGCCACCATTTAGGGTCACGCTGCTCGGTGATGTAGAACCACCCCGATTGCCACCTCTTGACGGATTCCACGAAGGCCCTTCGAACTAAAGGACGCTGCATCTTGCCCAACATGGCGCAAGACTCCGCTTGAATGCTCCTCACTACCTTCGCTTGACATTGAAGGTCTTGAGCCACAAGTCAAGCGGGCCTGCGAGGAAGGCTTCGCATACCATTTATAAACGCCGAGATGTTGAGGATGAAGTTCGCGCCAGATCATGGAAATCAGTGCCGTAGTAGAACATGAGCCCCTGACAAAGGGGTGAAGTGGAAAACCCAATCCATGGAGGAAGTGGGAAAGAAAGACGCACCTCTCATGGGGCCTGGGGATGAGCTGCCCTCGTCAGCAGCCGCAGGCTGATGTCGCCGAAAGGTATCCGCGCCAGCAGTAGTTTGGCGATTGCTCCTCCTTATCGGTGGAGGCCAACCATTTACCTCCCGCCCGGCCCATGGCTCGGAGAAGGTTGAGACGAGATGCGCGAACTTGGGCGCTGGAGCTCGAAAGCGCGGAGATGGATAAGCAAAGGAGGAAGAAGGCGAGGTGAGAAGGTGAATCTTATCCCTTATATGGGCGGCGAAGTCTTACGCTGCCCCACCGCCCGGTAAAACTCGCTATCTCCTGCTGCCACCATCAATGACGCGTTGGGTTACCCACGCCTCGTATTGATGAGAATCTCTGATTAAGGGGAAACACGATCTCCGCCTCGACAAGACGTACAAGGAAACCGCTTCGCTAAATGCGCCGAGGTGGTAAAGTTAAAAAACAATTCGAGTAATGGCTTGGTAGTGGTGTGACGCCATGCCACGGAAAACGCCAAGAGATTGAACTTGTGTATATATTATTATTCTCTACGGTGGAATGTGGAATTTATTTTGCAGAGCCGACACTATCCCCGTGTTCCCAATCTTCTATCATTTGAGGAGGAACCCGCCTTGCAATGCCAAGCAATATACACGCCGGACTTATCGCCATTGAAGCCCGTTCTGGGCTACCGAGGGAGTCCCGATTAGGGGTGTCCGGATAGCCGGACTACCATCATCATCACCGAACTATCATTTGCTCCGACTATCATCATCGACGGACTCCAAGA
>JAHIAM010021734.1:0-18748 GCA_021605205.1 Aegilops longissima | reverse complement strand
ACAATCGGAGTGACAAAACCTAATCTCAAATACGCCAACTCAACAAGTACCTTCGAGACACCAGAGAGCACCTTTATAATCACCAAGCTTATGTTGTGATGTTTGGTAGCACACAAAGTGTTCCTCCGTAAACGGGAGTTGCATAATCTCATAGTTATAGGAACATGTATAAGTCATGAAGAAAGCAATAGCAACATATTAAATGATCAAGTGCTAAGCTAACAAAATGGGTCAAGTCAATCACATCATTCTCCTAATGATGTGATCCCGTTAATCAAATGACAACTCATGTCTATGGTTAGGAAACTTAACCATCTTTGATTAACGAGCTAGTCAAGTAGAGGCATACTAGTGACACTATGTTTGTCTATGTATTCACACATGTATTACGTTTCCGGTTAATACAATTCTAGCATGAATAATAAACAGTTATCATGATATAAGGAAATAAATAATACTTTATTATTGCCTCTAGGGTATATTTCCTTCAGTCTCCCACTTGCACTAGAGTCAATAATCTAGTTCACATCGCCATGTGATTTAACACCAATATTCACATCTGTATGTGATTAATACCCATAGTTCACATCGTCATGTGATCAACACCAAAAGGGTTTACTAGAGTCAATAATCTAGTTCACATTGTTATGTGATTAACAACCAAAGAGTACTAAGGTATGATCATGTTTTGCTCGTGAGAGAAGTTTAGTCAATGGGTATGTCACATTCAGAGCTGTATGTTTTTTGCAAATATTCTATGTCTACAATGCTCTGCACGGAGCTACTCTGGCTAATTGCTCCCACTTTCAATATGTATCCAGATTGAGACTTAGAGTCATATGGATTGGTGTAAAAGTTTGCATATTTGTAACTTTTTACGACGAGCTCTTTTATCATTTCCATTATCGAGAAATATTTCCTTAGTCCTCACTAAGGATATTATTGACCAATGTCCAAATGATCTACCTTAGATCACTATTGTACTCCCTTGCCAAATTCGTGAGCAAGGTATACAATAGGTCCGGTACATAACATAGCATACTTTATAGAACCTATGACCGAGGCATAGGAATGACTTTCATTCTCTTTTCTATTTTCGCCGTGGTCGGGATTTGAGTCTTACTCAATTTCACACCTTTGCAAATACGTGCAATAACTTTCTCTTTGACTGTTCCATTTTGAACTATTTCAAAATCTTGTCAAGGTATGTACTCATCGAAAATCTTATCAAACGCCTTGATCTATCTCAATAGATCTTGATGCTCAATATGTAAGTAGCTTTTATCGAGGTCTTTCTTTAAAGAACTCCTTTAAACACTCCTTTATGCTTCCCGTAAATTCTACATCATTTCCGATCGACAATATGTCACTCACATATACTAATCGTAAAGTCCAGAGTTCTCCCACTCACTTTATTGTAAATACAAGCTTCACCGTAAGTCCAGATAAAGCATATGCTTTGATCAACTTATCAAAGCGTATATTCCAACTCCGAGATGCTTGCACCAGTCCATGGATGGATCGCTAGAGCTTGCACAATTTGTTAGCACCTTTAGGATTGACAAAACCTTCTGGTTGCATCATATACAACTCTTCTTTAATAAATCCATTAAGGAATGCAGTTTTGACATCCATTTGCCAGATTTCATAAAATGTGACAATTGCTAACATGATTCGGACAAACTTAAGCATCGATATGAGTGAGAAAAACTCATTGTATTCAACACCTTGAACTTGTCGAAAAAGTTTTTGTGACAAGTCGAGCTTTGTAGATAGTAACACTACTATCAGCGTCTGTCTTCCTCTTGAAGATCCATTTATTTTCTATGGCTTGCCGATCATCGGCAAGTCCACCAAAGTCCACACTTTGTTCTCATGCATGGATCCCATCTCAGATTTCATGGCCTCAAACCATTTTCATGGAATCGGGGCTCATCATCGCTTCCTCATAGTTCGAGGTTTATCATGGTCTAGTAACATGACTCTGCACAGGATTATTACTGCATTCACTCAAAGCGCATCTGACTTTGGAAGACTCATGAGGTTTTGTAGTAACTTAATCTGAAGTTTCATGATCATCATCATTAGCTTCCTCACTAATTGGTGTAGGAATCACTAGAACTGATTTCTGTGATGAACTACTTTCCAATTCGGGAGAAGGTACAAATTACCTTATCAAGCCTCCTACTTTCCTCCCACTCACTTCTTTTCGAGAAACTCCTCTTCTAGAAAGGATCAATTCTTAACAATGAATATTTTGCCTTGGATCTGTGATTAGAAGGTGTACCCAACAATCTCCTTTGGGTATCCTATGAAGACGCATTTCTCCGATTTGGGTTTGAGCTTATCAGGTTGAAACTTTTTCACATAAGCATCGCAACTCAAAACTTTAAGAAACGACAGCTTAGGTTTATTGCTAAACCATAGTTCATACGATGTCGTCTCAACAGATTTAGATGGTGCCCTATTTAACGTGAATGCAGTTGTCTCTAATGCATAACCCCAAAACGATAGTGTTAAATCGGTAAGATACAACATAGATCGCACCATATCCAATAAAGTGCGGTTACGATGTTCGGACACACCATTATGTTGTGGTGTTCCATGTGGCGTGAGCTGTGAAACTATTCCACATTGTTTGAAAATGAAGGCCAAACTCGTAACTCAAATATTCTCCTCCACGATCAGATCGTAGAAACTTTATTTTCTTGTTACGATGATTCTCCACTTCACTCTGAAATTCTTTTAACCTTTCAACTATTTTAGACTTATGTTTCATCAAGTAGATATACTCATATCTGCTCAAATCATCTGTGAAGGTCAGAAAATAACGATACCTGCCGCGAGCCTCAACACTTATCGGATTGCATACATCAGTATGTATTATTTATAATAATTCAGTTGCTCGCTCCATTGTTCCGGAGAACGAAGTTTTAGTCATCTTACCCAAAAGGCACGGTTCGCAAGCATCAAATGATTCACAACCAAGTGATTCCGAAAATTCATCTTTATGGAGTTTCTTCATGCGCTTTACATCGATATGACTCTAAACGGCAGTGTTACACAAATAAGTTGCACTATCATTATTAACTTTGCATCTTTTGGCATCAACATTATGAATATGTGTATCACTATGATCAAGATTCAATAAACCATCACCATTGGGTGTATGACCATAGAAGGTTTTATTCATGTAAACAGTAATAACAATTTATTCTCTATCTTAGATGAATAATCGATCGCAATAAACATGATCTTATCATATTTATGCTCAACGCAAAACACCAAATAACATTTATTTAGGTTTAACACTAATCTCAAAAATATAGGAGTGTATGATGATGATCATATCAATCTTGGAACTATTTCCAACACTCATCGTCACTACCTCTCAACTAGTCTCTGCTTATTATGTAACTCTGCTTCGAAGTTACTAATCTTAGCAACCAACAAGTATCAAATACCAGGGCTACTATAAACACTAGTAAGGCACACATCAATAAGCTGTATATCAAATATACCTTGTTCACTTTGCCGCCCTTCTTATCCACCAAATATTCAGGTATTTCCGCTCAAAGGATCATTTCCTTTGCAAAGGTAAGCACTCAGCCTGTGCTTTGGTCCAACTTGGGGCTTCTTCATGGAGTGACAACTTGCTTGTCATTCTACTTGAAGTTCCCTTTCTTTCCCTTTGCCCTTTCTTGAAACTAGTGGTCTTGTCAATCATCAACACTTGATGCTCTTTTCTTGATTTCTACCTTCACGAGTTCAACATCACGAAGAGCTCGGGAATCGTTTCGCCATCCCTTGCATACTATAGTTCATCACGAAGTTCTAGTAACTTGGTGATGGTGACTAGAGAACTCGGTCAATCACTACCCTTATCTCGAAGATTAACTCCCACTTGATTCAAGCGATTGTAGTACCTGCATAATCTGAGCACATGCTCACTAGTTGAGCGATTCTCTCCATCTTTTAGATATAGAACTTGTTGGAGACTTCATATCTCTCAACTCGGTATTTGCTTGAAATATTAACTTCAATTCCTCGAACATCTCATATGGTCCATGACGCTCAAAACGCCTTTGAAGTCCCGATTCTAAGCCGCTTAAGCATGGTGCACTAAACTATCAAGTAGTCATCATATTGAGCTAGCCAAACGCTCATAACGCCCAGCATCCGCTTCTTGCAATAGGTCTGCTACCTAGCGTGCATTTATGACATAGTTCTTCTGTGCAATAATGAGGATAAACCTCAGATCACGGATCCAATCCACGTCATTGCTATTAACATCTTTCAACACAATTTTCTCTAGGATCATATCAAAATAATCATATGAAAGCAACAACGCAAGCTATTGATCTACAACATAATTTGCAAAATACTACCAGGACTAAGTTCATGATAAATTTAAGTTCAGCTTAATCATATTACTTAAGAACTCCCACTTAGACAGACATCTCTCTAGTAATCTAAGTGATCACGTGATCCAAATCAACTAAACCATGTCTGATCATCACGTGAGATGGAGTAGTTTTCAATGGTGAACATCACTATGTTGATCATATCTACTATATGATTCATGTTCGACCTTTTGGTCTCCTTGTTCCGAGGCCACATCTCAGATATACTAGGCTCGCAAGTTTAACTCCGAGTATTCGCTGCGGTGCAACTGTTTTGCACCCGCTGTATTTGAACGTAGAGCCTATCACACCCGATCATCACGCGGTGTCTCAAAGACAAAGAACTTTCGCAATGGTGCATACTGTGGAGAACACTTCTTGATAATTAGTGAGAGATCATCTTAAATGCTACCATCAATCAAAGCAAGATAAGATGCATAAAGGATAAACATCACATGCAATCAATATAAGTGATATGATATGGCCATCATCATCTTGTGCTTGTGATCTCCATCTCCTCAAGCACCGCCGTGATCACCATCGCCACCAGCGACACCTTGATCTCCACCGTAGCATCATTGTCGTTTTCGCCATCTATTGCTTTCTACGATTATCGCTACCGCTTAGTGATAAAGTAAAGCAATTACAGGGCGCTTGCATTTCATACAATAAAGCGACAACCATATGGTTCCCCGCCGCCGTCGATAACTTCAAGTTACAAAACATGATCATCTCATACAATAAAATATAGCATCACGCCTTGACCATATCACATCATCAAAGATGCCCTGCAAAAACAAGTATGACGCCCTCTACTTTGTTGTTGCAATTTTACGTGGCTGCTACGGACTGAGCAAGAACCGCTTTACTCCACGATCAAAACCACAACGATAGTTCTGTCAAGTTAGTGCTGTTTTAACCTTTGCAAGGACCGGCGAGAAACACCTCAGTTCAACTAAAGTTGGAGAAACAGACACCGCTTAGTCACCGTGTGCAAAGCACGGCGGTAAAACCAGCCTCCAGAAGCGTGACGCTGAATGTCGGTCCGCCGCTTCATCAAACAATACCGCTGAACCAAAGTATGACATGCTGGTAAGCAAGATGACTTGTATCGCCCACAACTCACTTGTGTTCTACTCTGCATATAACATCTACGCATAAAACCTGGCTCGGCGCCACTGTGGGGAACGAGTAATTTCAAAATTTTCCTTATTACACGCAAGATCATGGTGATGCATAGCAACGAGAGGAGAGTGTGTCCACGCACTCGTGAGACCGGAAGCGAAGCGCTAGCACAACGCGTTGATGTAGTCGACGCCTTCACGGCCCGACCGATCAAGCAATCAAACCACGGCACCTCCGAAGTTCTTGCACACGCTCAGCTCGATGACGCCCCCTGCATCCGATCCAGCAGTATGTCGGGGAAGAGTTCCACAAGACAACGGCGCGGGTGACGGTCTTGATGTTCTACTCATCGCAGGGCTTCGCCTAAGCACCGCCACAATATTATCAAGGAGAACTATGGTGGAGGGGGCACTGCACACTGCTAAGAGACCAAGAGATCAATTGTTGTGTTCCAAGGGTGCCCCTCCCAGATATAAAGGAGGAGGAGGGAGGAGCTGCCTCTCTATGGCGGCTTAGGGGAGTCCTACTCCCACCGAGTAGGATTCTCTTTCCTAGTAGAACTAGGAGCCCTTCCAAGTAGAAGGAGTAGGAGAGAAGGAAAGGAAGGGAGAAGGAGAAGGAAGGAAGGGGCACCCCGCCCCAGTCCACCCGGAGTAGTCCATGGGAGGTGCGCCACCCTTGGGGCCTTTCTCCTTTTCCTGTATGGCCCATTAAGGCCCATAAGGCCCAATACGAATTCCTGTAATTCTCCGCATTCAAAAATACCCGATCACTGAACCTTCCGATGTCCGAATATAGTCGTCCAATATATCGATCTTTACGCCTCGACCATTTCGAGACTCCTCGTCATGTCCCCGATCTCATCCGAGACTAACTCCTTCGGTATATCAAAACTCATAAACTCATAATATAACTGTATCGAAACCTTGTTACGCATGACCTCACGGGTTCGAGAACTATGTAGACATGACCGACACGCTTCCTGGCCAATAACCAATAGCGAAACCTGGATGCTCATATTGGGTCCTACATATTCTACGAAGATCTTTATCGTCAAACCGCATAACAACATATGTTGTTCCCTTTGTCATCGGTATGTTACTTGCCCGAGGTTCGATCGCCGTATCCCAATACCTAGTTCAATCAAGCTACGCAAGTCTCTTTACTCGCTATGTAATGCATCATTCCATAACTAACTCATTAGCTACATTGCTTGCAAGGCTTATCGTGATGTGCATTAATGAGAGGGCCCAGAGATACCTCTCGGCTAATCGGAGTGACAAAACCTAATCTCAAATACGCCAACCCAACAAGTACCTTTCGAGACACCAGAGAGCACCTTTATAATCACCCGCCATGCCAGATGTTTGGTAGCACACAAAGTGTTCTTCCGTAAATGGGAGTTGCATAATCTCATAGTTATAGGAACATGTAAGTCATGAAGAAAGCAATAGCAACATACTAAACCAATCAAGTGCTAAGCTAACGGAATGGGTCAAGTCAATCACATCATTCTCCCACGATGTGATCCCGTTAATCAAATGACAACTCATGTCTATGGTTAGGAAACTTAACCATCTTTGATTAACGAGCTAATCAAGTAGTACTAGTGACACTATGTTTGTCTATGTATTCACACATGTATTATGTTTCCCTAATACAATTCTAGCATGAATAATAAACATTTATCATGATATAAGGAAATAAATAATAACTTTATCATTGCCTCTAGGGCATATTTCTATGCACATGTCCATGGTCTATGCACATGTCCATGGTCTATGCACATGTCCATGGTCTATGAGATGTTTTACTTGCCTTTGTATCTTTTTGGTTTCTTTGGGGTTGACGCGATATGGGGCCTCGCTCTAAGTGGTGCTCCGGGATGAGGTCGATGCGTGCTTGATGCCTTGTAGTGGAGGTAGACCCAAGGTAGCTCGACTGGAGAAAACATCTTGGAATTCCCGCAATAGAGAAGATAACACTAAAGGTAGATTGTGAGAGGTGTTAGCTTTTGGTGCCTCGCCCTGCACAAGAGGACATAGTGCATGACACTTGATGGGTTCTCACACACTTCTCTCATCTCATGTTTGGTGGCAAATAGGACTAAGTTCTTCTTGTCGATCATCGTGGAGGCACTCAATTTTGGCTTGTGGCGCTCCCTTTTTGGTGGTTCGCCTTCACCATTCTCTCCATGATGGGTGGCTTGCTTTTCGCAATCACTTGGCTTGGAGACATAAGTCGAGCACATACTCCTTTCCTTTCATCTTGAAGCTATAGTGATTTGTACGCCTGCTAGGATGACACCTCGGTCGAATTGCCATGGCGGCCCAAGAAGGAGGTGGCAACGGTCATAGGAACAACATCACACTCCAAAGTGTCTTCAGATGTCTCGATCTTGAAGGGACTTGTACCCTATGCTCGACTTGAGAGTGCCGCTGTCACTTAGCCATTGAACTTTGTAGGTGCGGTGCTTCATCTTGGCCAATTGGAGCTTGGAGCATAGTTCTTCACTTGCTAAGTTATGGCAACTCCTCCATCGATGATGACCTTGACGGACCTTCCATTGATGCCGGCCTTGGTGTGGAAGATATGGCATCTTTGGTCTTCATCTTGTTGTTGCTTGAAGAGTCAAGACCTTGGAGACAACGAGAGCGGGCTCAATCTTTGTCACAAAAGACTTGATCATCTTCATCGCCGCTCACTTGCCTGCATGGCCACTTGCTCAAGGGCTTCCATTTCTCCTTCACTCATGGAGTGATATGTTCCGTGCGTTGAGGATCATGGTGCGCTTGTTTGTACATTCAAAGGACTTGTGGCCTCGTCCGCAGATGTGAAGCATTTGAAGGAACTCATCTTGATGGTCTCACTCTGGTTGGGGTAGATGATGATGAAGCTTCGCTTGACGTTGCTTGTAGTAGGAAGACGACTTGAGGTTGTTGAAGTTTTCTTGTAACTTGACTTGTCGTCGCTGCTTGTAGGTGTCTTGCTGAGGTAGAAGGTGTTGGAGTCGTTGAAGCTTGATTGTTGGAGAAGCCGAGGACTTGGACGAGAACTTCATGCATTTGAAGTCATCTTGCACTTGATGTTCGCTTTGGTAGCTTGATGCACTAGCTCGATGAGGTTCGAGTATGGTTGGAAGTCCGATCTTCTTGATAGGATGATTGAGTCCATTCAAGAAACGTGCCATAGTTTGCTCATCATCTTCCGTGACATTGGCTCTGATCATGGCAATCTCCATTTCCTTGTAGTATTCTTCAACGCTCTTGGTTCCTTGCTTGAGTTGGAGTTTCTTGAAGAGGTTATGTTGTAGTAGGTAGGCACGGCATGCCTCATGACATCCTTCATTTGCGCTCAAGTAGTGATGGGTGGTTCACCTCTTGCCGCTAGCGCCAAGGACTTGTTCCCACCAAATGAGGACGTTGTCTTGGAACTCAAGGGATGCCATCGCGATCTTCTTCTTTTTCATAGTTGTGCAAGCAAAATCTTGTCGACCTTCAATGCCCATGATATGTATTCTTCGGGTCATTGCTTCGGTGAACTTGGGCATGGTGAACTTCAACTTGTCAGAAGCGTTGTTCTTCATTGTGTTGGGGTCGAGGATGATGACGCATGTCATTGAGGATTGACAACCCATGTTGCTCTTGGCGCAGGAGGGTTGTCGAACCTCATGTTGCTCTTTGTCTTGGAGGATGTCCATTGTTATCTTGCTCGTGGTGAACTTGATGTTCTTGACGAGCTTGTGGTGAAGCTTGTTGAGGTTGACGAGGAGCTTGAGGAACTTGACGATGCACACGTGATTGATGAACTTCTTGAATTTCATCGCTGGCGTTCTTGTTGCTCACGAGCTTGTCGTTGCACGTGGCTACGGCTCGACTTGAATTCAAAGGGCACGCGCTCAAGTGCTTGAGCTTCACGAGTTGTTGTTCTTGACGCTGTGCTTCGCATCTTGTGCATCTTTCGTTGTCGCCGCTCCTCTTCTTCTCGCTAGCTGACGTTGACGCTCTTGTGCTTGTGCAAATGTAGCTTGGTTTTGACGGTGTCGATGTTCTTGAAGGAAATATGCCCTAGAGGCAATAATAAAGTTATTATCTATTTCCTTATTCATGATAAATGTTTATTATTCATGCTAGAGTTGTATTAACCGGAAACTTAGTACATGTGGGAATACATAGACAAAACATAAGTGTCCCTAGTATGCCTCTACTTGACTAGCTCGTTTATCAAAGATGGTTATGTTTCCTAAACATAGACATGTGTTGTCATTTGATGAACGGGATCACATCATTAGGAGAATGATGTGATGGACAAGACCCATTCGTTAGCTTAGCATTATGATCGTTACAGTTTCATAGCTACCCTTTCTTCATGACTTATACATGTTCCTCGACTATGAGATTATGCAACTCCGAATACCGGAGGAACACCTTGTGTGCTATCAAACGTCACAACGTAATTAGGTGATTATAAAGATGCTCTCGTGTGTCTCCGAAGGTGTTTGTTGGGTTGGCGAGATCGAGATTAGGATTTGTCACTCCGTATATTGGAGAGGTATCTCTAGGCCCTCTCGGTAATGCACATCACTATAAGCCTTGCAAGCAATGTGACTAATGAGTTAGTGGGATGACGATTATGGAACGAGTAAAGAGACTTGCCGTAACGAGATTGAACTAGGTATGATGATACCGATGATCTAATCTCGGCAAGTAACATACCGATGATAAAGGAACAACGATGTTGTTATGCGGTTCGACCGATAAAGATCTTCGTAGAATATGTAGGAGCCAATACGAGCATCCGTGTTCCGCTTATTGGTTATTGACCGGAGATGTGTCTCGGCCATGTCTACATAGTTCTCGAACCCGTAGGGTCCGCACGCTTAACGCTCGATGACGCATTTGTATTATGAGTTATGTGATTTGATGACCAAGTTTTTCGAGTCCCAAATGAGATCACGGACATGACGAGGAGTCTCAAATGGTCGAGATGTAAAGATCGATATATTGTAAGGCTATATTCAACATCGGAAAGGTTCCGAGTGATTCGGTATTTTTCGGACCACCGGAGAGTTACATGAATTCGCCGGAGTAAGTAGTGGGCCTTGATGGTTCATACGGAAAGGAGAGAAGGGCCTCAAGGGGTGGCCACGCTCCATGGCAAGTCCGGATTGACTAGGGAGGGGCGGCACCTCTCTTCCTTCTCCTCTCCTACCTTCGCCTTCTCCCTCTTGAAAGGAAGGGGACTCCAACCAGGATTGGGAATCCTAGTTGAACTCCCCCATAGGCGCCGCCTCCCTAGGCCAGCCTCCTTCCTCCCTCCCAGATATACGGGCCAAGGGGGCACCCCAAAGAACAGCAGACAATCTCTTAGCAAGCAGGTGCCCTCCACAGCTCAACACCTCACCATATCGTCAGAGTGCTTAGGTGAAGCCCTGCACCGATAACTTCATCATCACCGTCACCAGGTTGTCGTGCTCACGAAACTCTCCCTCGCCTCAATCGAACAAGAGTTTGAGGGACGCCACCGAGTGAACGGTGCAGATCGCGGAGGTGTCGTATGCTCGTACTTGGATCGGTTGATCGTGAAGACGCTCGACTACATCAACCGCTATTTAACGCCTGCTTTCGGGTCTATGAGGGTACGTGGTCACACTCTCCTCTCGCTGCTATGCATCTCCTAGATATATCTTGCGGATCGTAGGAATTTTTTGAAATTACTCGCTTCCTAATAGTGGCATCCGAGCCAGTGTCTATGCGTAGATGTTATATGCACGATTAGAACACAAAGAGTTGTGGGCTATAATAGTCATACCGCTACCAATATGTCATATTTTGATTCGCGTATTGTTGGATGAAGCGCTCGACCGACATTACGCCAGACGCTTACGCCGAGACCGGTTCTACCGACGTGCTTTGCACATAGGTGGTCATGGGTGTCAGCTCCAACTTTAGTTGAATTGAGTGTGACTACGCCCGTCCTTGTTGAAGGTTAAAACAACACACTTGATGAAAAATCGCTGTGGTTTTGATGCGAGGTAAGAACGGTTCTTGCTCACCATCGTAGCAGCCACGAACTTGCAACAACAAAGTAGAGGACGCCTAACTTATTTTGTAGGGCATGTTGTGATGTGATATGGTCAAGACATGATGCTAAATTTTATTGTATGAGATGATCATGTTTTGTAACAGAGTTATCGGCAATCGCAGGAGCCATATGGTTGTCCCTTTATTGTATGCAATGCAATCGCCTCAGAATTGTTTTTACTTTATCACTAAGCGTAGCGATAGTCGAGAAGCAATAGTTGGCAGACGACAACGATGCTACGATGGAGATCAAGGTGTCGCTACCGGTGACGATGGTGATCATGATGGTTCTTTGGAGATGGAGATCAAAGGCACAAGATGATGATGCATGTGATGTTTATCCTTTATTTATCTTATTTTGCTTAGTACGATCAGTAGCATTATAAGATGATCCTCACTAAATTTCAAGGTATAAGTGTTCTCCCCGAGTATGCACCGCTATGCATAGCTTCTTCGTGCCGAGACACCACGTGATGATCGGGTGTGATAAGCTCACGCTCACATACAACGGTGCAAGCCGCTTTTGCACACGAGAATACTCGGTTAAACTTGACGAGCCTAGCATATGCGTATATGGCCTCGTAACCGGAGACCGAAGGTCGAGCGTGAATCATATAGTAGATATGATCAACATAGTGATGTTCACCATTGAAAACTACTCCATCTCACGTGATGATCGGACATGGTTTAGTTGATTTGGATCACGTGATCATTTAGATGACTAGAGGGATGTCTATCTAAGTGGGAGTTCTTAAGTAATATGATAAATTGAACTTAACTTATCATGAACTTAGTCCCGTAGTATTAGCATATCTATGTGGTAGATCAATAGCTCATGATATAGCTCCCCGCTTATTTTTAATATGTTCCTAGAGAAAATCAGTTGAAAGTTGATAGTAGCAATGATGCGGCTTTGTCCGTGATTTGAGGATTATCCTCATTGCTGCACGTAAGAATTATGTCCTTGATGCACCGCTAGGTGATGTATCTATTGCAGTGAGCAAATACAGACGTTATGAATGTTTGGCAAAGCTCGTATGATGACTACTTGATAGTTTAGTGCACCATGCAATACGGCTTAGAACCGAGATTTCAAAACGCTTTTGAACACCACTTGAGCATATGAGATGTTCCAAGAGTTGAATTGGTATTTCATACCTAATGCCCGAGTCGAGAGGTATGCCCGTAGGGTCCGTGACGCTTAACGCTGGCGACGGTTTGTATTATGAGTTATGTGATTTGATGACCAAAGTTTGTTCGAGTCCCTGATGAGATCACAGACATGACGAGGAGTCTCAAATGGTCGAGACGAAAGATCGATATATTGAAGGCTATATTCGAAATCAAAAGGTTCTGAGGATTCGGTATTTTCGAGTACCGAGAGTTACGGAATTCGCCTGGGAAGTTGTGGGCCTTAATGGGCCATACGAGAAAGGAGAGAAGGGCCGCAAGGGTGGTCACGCCCATGGCAAGTCCGACTGATTAGGGAGGGGGCGTGCCCCTCTTTCCTTCTCCCTCTCCTACTCCTTCCCTCTCTCCCTCTGAAGGAAGGGACTCCAACCAGGATTGGGAAACCTAGTTGACTCCCCTATAGGCGCGCCTCCTAGGCCGGCCTCCTCCTCCTCCTCCTTTATATACGTCCAAGGGTGCACCCCAAAGAACAACAGAATTTCTAGCTGCAGCGGTGCCCTCCACAGCTCAACACCACAAATATATCGCTAGTAGTGCTTAGGCGGCCTCAGGCTGATAACTTCATCATCACCGCCACCATGTCGTCAGGTGATGAAACTCTCCTCGGCCTCAACTAGATCAAGAGTTCGAGGGACGCCACCGAGCTGAACTGGCAGATCATGGAGGTGCCGCTGCTCGTACTTGAACGGTTGATCGCCAAGACGCTCGACTACATCAATCATAAGTATTTAACGCTTTCGCGGCTCACGAGGGTACGTGGACACACTCTCCTCTCGCTGTATGCATCTCCAAGATAGATCTTGCATGATCGTGAGGATTTTTTTGAAATTACCGCTCCTCTAACAGCTTCTGCGCCTGCGAGCTTGCTCTTGAGAGTCGGTGTCGGTAGAGGATTGCGGTTGACGTGGACGGTCATGGCCGCTGCTCGACGTAAGAGTGTTCGATGTCGTGGTACTTGAGCCGGAGATAGTATCGCCGAGTGGTCGATTTGAGCGGCTCCTTCTTGAGTAGGACGGCGGTAGAAGAGCGTGCACCAACAAGGCACTAATCTCGCCCATTGTTGCATTGTTCTCTTGCTTTTGTTCATCGAGCTTGTTGTCGAAGTAGTATCCTGACGCTTGTCTGAGAGTCGCAAGTTGGTAGCGAGGTTGTCAATGCGGTCACTCATTGCTAGTTGCTCTTCATGCAAAGCTCGTCTTTGTGATCTTTCCCGGCTTAGTATAGACATTAATGTCATCCTCAGCTTCTTCTCGGAGCATTGATAAGCTTGGCCCGCTTAGCAACAAGAGATCGGTACCTTGTACCTCGTGCATCCGCATAATCTTTCCATCCTGTAAAAGTGAGCGAGAGTAAAACCGCATGATCAGCTCATCATTCCATTTGGTCAATTTCACCCACAAAGGTGTCAACTCTATTGAGTCCAAGCTCTCATGCACCTGTAAATGATCTTCATTATCACAATGTACTTCCAATCCACCCATTTCATGTCACACACAATGGGCTTCTTATCCAAAAGCACGCCTCATAGAAATCCCGCTGCTCCTTGGTGTGAAATTTGTAGTCCACAACAGTTCTTCTTCTTACATCATAGGGGTCCGATCGCCTCCACAACTGAGACCTGATCCTTTCTTTCCTTCATGTTTTCAGCCACGGATGATAATCATCATGATCAGGAATCTTTGGCTTCAATTTCCTAAGCACTAGGGCTTCTTCTTCTTCTTCCACTTCAAAGCCTGGGCCTTGTTCTTTTCAAGAATGGTATATTTCTCGTACTTCTCTTGGTGCGACTTTGAAGCTTGAGCAGTAGCCTTGGGGGCGTCTTGGCTTTGATGGGGCAGCCCTGCACTTTGATGGCATCCCCATCAACTTCTCGAAGTCTTTAGTTTTGGTGCAGCATCTTCTTCATTTTCTTCTTCCTCATCCGATGAGTGCTTCTCAAATTCAGCCATGGGATCAACAAGCTTGCACCATCTTCCTCTCTTCCTTTCCTTCTTTTCTTTCCACTCCACTTGTCTGGTTAAGCTTTCTCCTGAGTTGATGCTCCGCACTCTCTTGGTAGGAGCTTTTGTGCAAACCAAAGCTTGGTTGCAAAGCAGAGAGCAGCAGATACCCTTTCTCAGACTTTCTTGGAGGTGACTTCCTCCTCAACAACAACATAGTCTTCATCTTCGTAATATGAGTTTCTCTTCCTCCTTGTCTTGTTGCAGCTTTGGGCAAGTTGCTTGGGGTGCTTTGTTGGGGAACGAGTAATTTCAAAAATTCCTACGCACACGCAAGGATCATGGTGATGCATAGCAACGAGAGGGAGAGTATTGTCCACGCACTGTGAGACCGAAGCGAAGCGCTATGACAACGCTGTTGATGTAGTCAGACGCCTTCACGATCCGACCGATCCAAGTACCGAACGCACGGCACCTCCGAAGTTCAGCACACGCTCATGATGACGATCCCCTGATCCGATCCAAAGAAAGTGTCGGGATGAGTTCCACAAGACGACGGCGCAGGACGATGATGATGTTCTATCGCGCAGGCTTCCTAAACTCCGCGAATACATGACCGAGGTGGAATATGGTGGAGGGGGCACCGCACACTGCTAAGGAACGATCACGAGATAAACTTGTGTGTCATGGGGTGCACCCCTGCCTGATATAAAGGAGCAAGGGGGAGGAGGCGCCCTAGGAGGGGCGCTCAGTGGAGTCCTACTAGGACTCCCTAGTCCTAGTAGGATTCCACCTCCTTGTTGGAGTAGGAGAAGGGAAAGAGGGGAGAGGAATAGGAAAGGGGCTGCGCCTTGTCCAATTCGGACCGAGAGGGGGCGCAGCTCTTCCTTTGGCCTCTCTCCTCTATTCCCTGATGGCCCATTAAGGCCCATATACTCCCGCTAATTTCAGAATCCTCCCGATTCAAAATATCCAATCACTGAACCTTTCCGAACTCCGAATATAGTCAGTCCAATATATCGATCATTATGTCTCAACCATTTCGAGACTCGTCATGTCCCTCGATCTCATCCGGGACTCAACTCCTTCAGTACATCAAAACTCATCAACTCATAATATAACCGCCATCGAAACCTTGCTTGCAGTGGATTCTACGGTTCGAGAACTATGTAGACATGACCTAGAACTATTCTTGGTCAATAACCAATAGCGGAACCTGATGCTCATATTGGTCTTCTACATATTCTACGAAGATCTTTATCGTTAAACCGCATAACAACATACGTTGTTCCTTTGTCATCGGTATGTTACTTGCCCGAGATTTGATCGTCGATGTCCAATACCTAGTTCAATCTCGCATCGCAAGTCTTTTACTCGCTATGTAATGCATCATTCCATAACTAACTTGGTGATGGTGACTAGAGAATTCTGTCAATCACTATCTTATCCGAAGATTAACTCCCACTTGATTCAAGCGATTGAAGTACCTGCATAACTGAGCACATGCTCACTAGTTGAGCGATTCTCTCCATCTTTTAGCTATAGAACTTGTTGGAGACTTCATATCTCTCAACTCGGTATTTTCTTGAAATATTAACTTCAATTCCTGGAACATCTCATATGGTCCGTGACGCTCAAAACGCCTTTGAAGTCCCGATTCTAAGCTGTAAGCATGGTGCACTAAACTATCAAGTAGTCATCATATTGAGCTAGCCAAACGCTCATAACGCCTCAGATCCGCTCTTGCAATAGGTCTGCTACCTAGCGTGCATCAAGGACATAATTCTTCCGCAAGCAATGAGGATAAACCTCGATCACGGATCCAATCCGCATCATTGCTACTAACATCTTTCAACACAGCTTTCTAGGAACATATTAAAATAAACATATGAAAGCAACAAACATAGGGAAGCAACAACGTGAGCTATTGATCTACAAATATAATTTGCAAAATACTACTAAGACTAAGTTCATGATAAATTAAAGTTCAATTAATCATATTACTTAAGAACTCCCACTTAGATAGACATCCTCTAATCTTCTAAGTGATTACGTGATCCATATCAACTACACCATGTTCGATCGTCACGGAGATGGAGTAGTTTCAACGGTGAACATCAATATGTTGATCATATCTACTATATGATTCATGCTCTCACCTTTTGGTCTCCGTGTTCCGAGGCCATATCTGTTATATGCTAGGATCGCAAGTTTAACCTGAGTATTCCGCGTGCAAACTGTTTTGCACCCGCTGTATTTGAACGAGAGCCTATCACACCCGATCATCACGTGGTGTCTCAAAGACGAAGAACTTTCGCAACGGTGCATACTGTGGAGAACACTTCTTGATAATTTTGAGAGAGATCATCTTAAAATGCTACCGCCAATCAAAGCAAGATAAGATGCATAAAGGATAAACATCACATGCAATCAATATAAGTGATATGATATGGCCATCATCATCTTGTGCTTGTGATCTCCATCTCCAAGCACCGCCGTGATCACCATCGCCACCGGCGCCGACACCTTGATCTCCATCGTAGTATCGTTGTCGTTACGCCATCTATTGCTTTACGACTATCGCTACCGCTTAGTGATAAAGTAAAGCAATTAGTATGCTTGCATTTCATACAATAAAGCGAACAACCATATGGTCTCGCCACTTGCCGATAACTTCGTTACAAAACATGATCATCTCATACAATAAAATATAGCATCACGCCTCGACCATATCACATCATTAACATGCCCTGCAAAAACAAGTTAGACGCCCTCTACTTTGTTGTTGCAAGTTTTACGTGGCTGCTACGGGTCCGAGCAAGAACCGTTTACCACGATTAAAACCACAACGACAGTTCGCAAGTTAGTGCTGTTTAACCTTCGCAAGGACCGGGCGAAGCACACTCGGTTCAGCTAAAGTGAGAGAGAGACACCCGCCAATACCTTTAAGCACGAAAGTGCTCAAACGGTGAAACCAGTCTCGCGTAAGCGACGCTGTAATGTCGGTTCGGGCCGCTTATCTCACAATACCGCTGAACCAAAGTATGACATGCCGTAAGCAGATGACTTGTATCGCCTAAAACTCACTTGTGTTCTACTCGCAAATAACATCAACGATAAAACCAGGCTCGATGCCATCTGGGTAACGAGTAATTTCAAAAATTCCTACGCACACGCAAGGATCATGGTGATGCATAGCAACGAGAGGGAGAGTATTGTCCACGCACTCGTGAGACCGTGAAGCGGAAGTGTTATGACAACGCGGTTGATGTAGTCGCACGCCTTCACGATCCGACCGATCCAAGTACCGAACGCACGGCACCTCCAATTCAGCACACGCTCAGCTCGATGACGATCCCTGACCGATCCAGAAAGTGTCGGGATGAGTTCCACAAGACGACGGCGCAGGACGATGATGATGTTCTCATCGCCAGGCTCCGCCCTAAACTCCGCGACGATATGACCGAGGTGGAATATGGTGGAGGGGGCACCGACACGGCTAAGGAACGATCACGTAGATCAACTTGTGTTGTCATGGGGTGCCCCCGCCTCGAGATATAAAGGAGCAAGGGGGAGGAGGCCGCCCCTAGGAGGGCGCGCCAGGTGGAGTCCCACTAGGACTCCCTAGTCCTAGTAGGATTCCACCTCCCTTGTTGAGTAGGAGAAGGGAAAGAGGGGAGAGGAATAGGAAAAGGGGCTGCGCCTTGTCCACTCGACCAGAGGGGGCGCAGCCTCCTTCCTTTAGGCCTCTTCTCTATTCCCTGCTAGCCCAATAAGGCCCATATACTCCCCGACGAATTCCTGTAACTCTCCAGCATTCAAAAATACCCAATCACTGAACCTTCCGAACTCCGAATATAGTCGCCCAATATATCGATCTTTATGTCTCGACCATTTCGAGACTCCTCGTCATGTCCCCGATCTTATCCGGACTCAACTCCTTCGTACATCAAAACTCATAAACTCATAATATAACCGCATCGAAACCTTGTTTGCAGGGTTGAAA
>JAHIAM010021728.1:0-11232 GCA_021605205.1 Aegilops longissima | reverse complement strand
AGATTACAAGCATAGTCATCATGATGAAATGAAGACAATCAAAGAGATAAAGCGAACAAGGATAACACAAGATGAAAAAAGATCAAGAAATTGAATGAGGAAATTGAGAAAGTCTTCACCAAAGTCTTCAAACACGATATGACAAACACTCAACAAAGAATGAGGAAATGAAAGGTTGAGGAAATAGAACCAAGAGGTTGGTGAAGACAATGATTTTAGACCAGCCCAACTGCCTCCGTACCTGTTGAGCGGCCGAGTATTTAAACTCGAGGACCGCATCCCGACACCCAAAGAGCACGAGCTCAGACACCAAGTCCTCACCGATTCTCCTTGAACTAATCACGAACCGCCCAATCACGTGGTAAGTCTTCGCATTCCAAACCTTCACATACTTGGTCACCGGGATCCACAATTCCTCTTGATGTTTCAACCGTGACGCCTAACCTGGAAGAAGCAGTTTCAAAGGTAAAAGCCCGGATCCACGGGATCAATTTCTTCAAGGATGCTCAATCACTTTGGGTTTGTTGGGGTTTGGTTTTTCCTCACTTTGGGTTTTTCTCACTTGATGATTTTCCCAAAGTCCTCGAGGATGGGTTGCTCTCAAATGACAAGTGTCAAGTTCTTCGAGCAGCCAACCAACTAGGGTTGTAGGGGCGGCATTTATAGCCTAGGAGCAGCCCCATGATAAGACATAAATGCCCTTCAATGATATGACCGTTAGGTGGATAAGATATTTTGACACGAAGATAAAGAACGGCGGAATTTTGAACATCAAATTCCGTATATCATGTTCTCATCGTAGGCAATTGACCGGCGATTTTAACTCCTCGGGAATAAATTCTCGGATTAAGAGTTCCTCAATCAAGAAATTGACGAATGATGAGATTTCCAAAAGCTTCACCGGGATTGGTAGGTGTAGGATTTTGAGTTGAGCATCAAATGGAAATTTTTCCTTAGTATTTCCTCCCTTTAACAAAGACGGTGTTTTATGACTCAAGAAAGAGAAATGAAACTACGAAACAAAAGTCTTCACGCCCATGTTCCTCAAATGAATACCAAGTCTTCAAGGTCACACCAATTTTTCACTTTCAAAGTCTTTAAAGTCTTCGTATCAAATTCTTCACTTGAAGAAATTCATTTTAGGGGTCGATTTCCAAAATATCAAACTCCTCATAGACTTATAGACCTTACACCCAAAACAAGTAGTTATTTAACCTATAAGTCTTCAATACACCAAAATCACTAAGGGCACTAGATGCACAAATTCCCCTTTGGTGATTATGACAATAGGTTAAGTTTTCAACGGGATAAACATATGAAGTGTAAATCCGATAATGAGGAATTTGATTGCAAGATATAGAAGAACTCCCCCAAGGTGTGCATAGTGAGGAAATTGCTTTGAGGCAATGCACATTTGAAGAATTGAATCATGGAGATCTCCCATATCTTGTAATTCATACACGATTTAAATAATATGAGGAATTTGAAATGCATGATGAAATATGGTGCTTGATGATATGCGAGCATGCAAAATAATGCATAAAGAGTATCGGCCCAATGCGATGAGGAATTTGAAAACTTCATGAGTATCGATCCCAAATCGATTTGAAGATTTTCACAGCTCATGAGGACGAAAACAAGGATCAACGATATCAACACACGAATGCATAGAGCAAAAGCATAATGCATCAAAAGTATCAAAGCACCATCGGGTTTAAGATTACAACTCGATCCAATAAAAGGTTTCGTAAGAACAGAGTTGTAACTTAATAAAATATGTATATAGACAAAACGAGACCCGCTTGAAGATAACTCAAATTTCTCCCTTGTCATCGAATGACCAAAAGGATGAAACGAGGACTAACGCTCTTGAAGAATTTCGTTGAAGACGGAGCGATTGTCGGGTTGTTTGTTAAGTAGGACCAGCAAAGGTTTCTTCCAAATCTTCATTTTCAAAGACGCGAGATGAAGAATAGGATACCAAGGAAGGAACTTTGACTTTCTTGAATTTCTTCGAGGAGGTGCGACCACCAAATTCTTCCTTATCCCATTGATTGCGCTTCTTCATTGTAACATGGAAAGAACACCAAAGCGCTTGAAGGTTTATGAAGATAGTAGTGGTTTTTCCTCAATTGGAGGGGTCAGGGAAAGAAGAGTCCAAACCGACGCTTGACCCACTTGTGATTGCGATCAACCTTCCGATGAAGACCGAGGAGTAATCACGATCACCATCACCCGGTGGGCTTGAGGACTATGCTTAATCGAGGTATTTGTCACCAGTCATGTGTGGGATCATTTGGGGAGTAGGATGCGTTTTGAAAACCGTCCATCCAATGGACGAAATGCCTTCATCTATCACAGCAGAGCCTTCCTTTTCATCACCGAGGAATTGGCCGCTTGAGGACTTCAATCGGGGGTAGCAAAGGGTTCAAAGGTCCCTTTGTAATTCAAAGAAGATCTTGACCATGAATCTCATAATCCAAGGCGATAAGGCTTCCCAAAAAAGGTGACATGGCAAGTTGGAGTCCTCATGAAGAAATCATGGAAATTGACGGAACGCCATGGATGATGTTGAAAGCATATTTTCATGATGCCAACGATTCTTCATCATTCAGTCGGGCCCTTTTGATAGGACCATAGTCTTCGAATCATAGACTGTTCGAGGCACATATAATTTCCGACGAGGAATTTGGTCCTTGAGCTTGCCTGGTTCAAAGGCTTCATCAAGACTTGCATATAGTGATTTGAAAGTTCTTTTCTTCATAGATGCGACGGCCCATCAATCGGAGGACGAGGAAGGCACGGCAATTCACTTGTTGGTGCCTTGTAGGGGTTTTTCATCCAATCCAAGACCCATGAAGTCACATCTTCGCTCCGTGATGTGAAGGGTTATAGAATCAAGAATTAGCTCTTCATTCCAATCACAAATATCGCAAAAGTTTAGAAGACCCGATCGTGAAGAACACTTAGGACGGCTCAAAGCGGCAACTCCATATCCACATGAGGAATATGAGCAGATCAAGATTTTGTCCTTGTTGAAAAGCACGAGGAATAGAAGGGCTTGACGCAGTCCAAGCCCCTTCCTAATCCGAGGTAATCATAGGGATTATATTCAGAAGAACACATGCTCGAAAGAAATCTTCAGCCTTGAACTTTTGTTTGGTTGAGAAGGATTCTTTTTTGGGAGAGGGGTGTCCCTTCATCACCACCTCGGAATTGGTTTTCACTTGAGGAATTTTTGATCCTCAACGTACCGAGGATTTTCAGAAGAAGCTTGTTTCATCATAGTGGTGGAATTTCTTCATGCCGTAACCGGTTGATTTTCCGAGTCTATGGACATTGCAGGGGAGTGAGGAACTTGTTGAAGGGTGAAGAGGGAGTATTGGGATGGATTTTCCCAAAAGTCATCATTGATTACCGGAGTGGTATCCAATATCCACATCCATTTTCATTTTCCTCGACACTTGAGGAATTTCATGGTCCGATGAGGATGACGGGTTGAAGGGATTGCTTCCACTTCAATTTTTCATCAATTTTTTCCCGACGAAGGGAGATTGATGTTTTCATCGATCCGTTGGCACCCATATTTTCCCAAAAGGAACTACTTCTTTGATGGTATGGAGGAAATTGAATAGCATCAATTGGGTTTTCAACGAGCTGGTCATTGGCTTCATTTTTTCGCATGAAGAAGAAAAGATGCCTTTTTTTTCACAGTGCTCGAGTTTTGGTTTTTTCACATCGGGATGGA
Source organism: Aegilops longissima (assembly GCA_021605205.1). NCBI lineage: Eukaryota > Viridiplantae > Streptophyta > Magnoliopsida > Poales > Poaceae > Aegilops > Aegilops longissima. The sequence continues at coordinate 7,484 of JAHIAM010021728.1, read as the reverse complement.
AGAATTGAGGGAGTTCGCGAGGAGGGAATTTGGGCTTTTTCAGAGCAACGATGAGCCCTTTGTCTTGAGTATTTTCAAAGAAATCGATGCAGTTCTGATTGAGTAGTTTCTTCAGGCACATTAGTGGGTGCCCCGCCTTTTCCGGGCTGGAATTTCTTCATCACCCCTAATTTTCTTAAAGGGGAGCCGGTCGGATTTTTTTTCATTAGGCTGAGCAGAGGTTCCCCGAGGATTTTATGTTGCACAGAAACCGAGCTTCTTCCCGATCGAAACTGGTCTTGACTACTTGCCAATCAGATAGTATGTTAAAGTCCTTCCGAGGTTCAAGTTTGATTTGAAGGAGTTCCCGTGTCATCTTGACAACATTTTTCTTCAGAACCTCCCTTCCGTATTGAGCCTTCTTGATTTCCTTCCTTTCTCGAACTTCCATTTTTCTTCAAAATGAAGTGAGTCAAATATGACTTTGACCAGTGTCAAAGGAAGATCGCAGAGGGGTATTGGGATCATTGTGCCGAGGTCGATGAAATCGAGGACTTTTTCGGTCCAAAAGGGCAACAATGTTCCTTGCTTAGCTCTACTTGGCGGTCTCTCGATGATTTCCAAGTTCTTCATCGATGCCTCATCATCGATGGCAGTGGACTACAAGCTGTTTCTTCCTTGGCTAGGCCGGGACCACGCCCATTTGCTTTTTCTTCAGAGTCGGGCCGATGAAGAATTGAGAGCAGGAGGAATTTGCAGAGATGCTCGAGGAATTGAAAACCAATCCTGACAAGAGCTAGATGCAGAACTCAAGGTTTGAGGAGCTTGAGGACTTTGATGGAAAAAGGGGTGGAGGAATTTGCCGGGAATTTGCCCTGAGGGAGTGCCGAGAACTTCCGTGAGGGCAAGATGATGAAGCACTTGGCTTATTAGCGACTTCTTTTGCATCGATTTTGGTTTGACCGACCTCGGGCAGCAGAAGCAGAATCCTCATTGAATTTCTTCACCGCCTTTGCTTGCTTAGCCAACTTTGCTTGCCTTAGCCCACCTCGTGAAAGTCCTCACCGCTTGACGCTAGTGGGATCAGCTATTTGGGGTGCCAAAGGAGCTTTGGGCATGGAGGATTTAACGAATTTCTTCATGTACTTAGGTGTTTAGGTATTCCTTCCATTTCCGTGCCCATCTCCGCTAATCTTTCCAGAACGCATTTTGCTTGATTTTTCTTTCCTATTGGGTGTCGGAATATTTCTCGGGATTTCAATGCTGTCATGACCTCGTGTTTCTTTCCTCCTTCGGGTTTACCATCTGCCATTTTCTTCGTGAGGAAATTGAACAATTGAGTTCTCTGAAGTGTGCAGTTTTTCTTGAGGAACGCTGCAAATGAGTTAAGTTGATGAGAACCTAGGATTCAAAGAGACATTTGTACCGTGAAGAGTAAGGTGGGGAATTTGAAGAGGTCATATGCTCCAAGGGTTTTTCAAAAAGAACAAGTTTGAGGATTTTGACCAGATAGTTTGAAGAATTTCAATAAGCTTTTTGTCTTAGGTTCCGAGTTGTATAGATCAAGATCCACACAATTGAGGAATCTTGAAGAAAATCATTTTAAGAAATGAGTCAAGAGATTTGAGGTGTTCATATTGTGAGGAATTTGAAAAAACACCTTGAAGAATTTGAAGAAAATTTGAGAATCAAATCGAGTAGTAAAAGTAACTTTAATTTACCCAAGTGAAGAACACTTTAACCGAGATGAAAGTTGAGAAGTTCGTCTGCTCAGATCTTCCCGCCCTAACTTGGCAGAGGAAATCAGCTACGGCGGGCGGAGTGAAGAAATTCCAGGTCCGGGAAAGTACCCGGCGAAGAGGTCAAGGCAGAAGCTTTTCCTCACCGGCGAATGGAGAAGGGGGCTTAGGGTTTTGAGGAGCTCGAGCGGAGAGAGATCGAAAGTAAAAGAGTGAGGAAGGGAGAGAGGGTATTTATAACGGTGAAAACGGTCGTCCAAGATTTAGGACTAACTGCCCCGACCGCTTCCCTTCTCAACATGTGTCACCCACGAAAGGTAGTGGAGATCAAAGATCGTGGATATAATAATCTGGGGGCGGAACGTTTGAGCGGAAAATCAAGTTTGATAAGATTGTTTTAAAGTTCCGCTGTAATTTTTCACCCAAGGACACAAAGAAGAATTTGAACGAAGTTTCAAAGTAGAACGCAATGAAGAATTTGTGAATGGATTGGGTTGAGTATAATAGAGGGGAAGGGTCCGATCACATTCACTTAGGTAAAAAGCACTTGAAGAAATAGCCATAAGTGAATGCAGAGGACATAAATCCAAATATATATAGCCAATGAAGAAAGACGACGAAAAAAGAAGAATTTGCAAAGTTGAAGAATTTGAAAAAAGAATTTCAAAACTGAGGAAAACTCAAATTGAAGATTTTCAACTTTTGGTGGCGGCCCACCGATAAGAATGATGATTTCAACACCGCATAATTGTCGAGGGTTCGAGAATCAATTTTCATTAATTTCTTCACATTTAGAGTGTTATTCTTCATTGATTGAAGAAAACGCTTTTTCCATTGTTGCACATCTAAGTCATCAATTTTGCAAAGTGTTAGGATGTGTCCTTTTCAAAGAACGCTCAAGATTCTAAGATATTTAGCTCCACCGCAACTTGCTAAATCTCTTCTCATCCAAGGGCTTAGTGAAGATATTAGGCCCCTTCCATGCTCGATGGAGATGTCGCCTTCAACACATGATCACAAGAAAATGATGACGAATTTGAATGTGCTTTGTCTTGAAAGTGCTGAACTTTGTGAGCAATCTTGATGGCACTCTCATTGTCACAAAAGAGAGGCACATTCTTCACGTGATGCCGTAGTCCTTGAGGGTTTGTTCATCCATAGTAATTGAGCACAACACGGCCAGCAGAATGTATTCAGCCCAAGGGGACATTGATAAACTGCTTTCCGAGGACCAAAACCTAAAGATCGCCGAGGAAATGACAAGTACCAGATGTTGACTTGATCCACACGATCACCAAAGATAGTCGAGTCGAATATCCAATGAGATCAAAAAAGCCCTTGGGGTACCATAATCCTAGTGTTGGGTGTGAGCTAGATATCAAGAATATGCTTCACCCTTTATGGGTGATTCCTTCTGTAGCTTGAAATCGGGCACACATGCAAACACTAAGCATTATATCGGCCTAGATGCACATAAGTACAATAAAGAACCAATCATGGAGGGTTCCTTTGATCAAGTCAATACCATTTTCATCGGCATAGATGGCCATTTGTGGGCATAGGAATTTTGACGCCTTTGCAATCTTGCATGCCAATTTCTTCGACATCTTTGAGGTATTTCCCAGATATGAATATGCCATTGTGTTGTTGATTTAATTTGAAGACCTAAGAAGAATTTCAACCTCCCATCATAGACATTTGATATTCTTCACCATCATATAGGCAAATTCATCACTATAACGTTCAAGACAGCCAAAGATAATATCATCAACATATATTTGGCACACAAAATTCACCATCATAAGATTTATAAAGAGAGTAGGGTCGAGGAACGGTGTAAGCCATTCTTCACAAGAACCTTCAATGTATCATACCACGCCGGGGGCTTGCTTGAGGCCATAGAGGGCCTTATTTAGTCCCAAGACTTTGTCGATTCTTTGGATCTTCAAACCCGGGGTTGAGCAACATATACTTCTTCCTCAAGCTTACCATTGAGGAATGCACTTTTCACATCCATTTGATATAAAGTGATATTGTGATGGTTAGCATAGGCAGTAATATTAATAGACTCAAGTCTAGCAACAGTAAAAGTTTCATCAAATCAATTCTTCAACCCCGTAGCCTTGAGCTACTATTTTTATTCCTCACCACAAGACCATTTTCATCTTGCTTGTTGCGATAGATCCACTTTTGCCAATGATATTATGCTTAGGATCCGGACGTTACCCTCCCACGTTGTTGAGCTCAATTGATGTAATTCTTCTTGCATGGCCTGAATCCACTCTCCGTAAATGCTTCATCTACCTTAGTGGGCCTGGAGACAAAAGCATAGTGCCCACAAAAGTTAGATAAGGTGAAGCTTTTGAGCGAGTGAGAGGACCGCGCTCAATGTCATCGATGATCTTGTCAACTTGCACTTTTGCAACGCGAGGATGAGCTGGTTGTCTTCGAGGAATTTGATCATTTTCTCAGACCATTTTCTTCAAAGATTATCTTCGTGCCATCTCGACGTTTCCAGCAGGAATGAATTCTTCAGGCTTCAAAGAGGAATGACATCCTTAGTTGTTGAACCCGATGGAACCTGTGCGGTTCGCCTAACATGTAGGTGCCTTTCAGCCATTAGTTTATCGAACCGACATCTACAAAGGTCAACAATCTTGTGAAGAGGATGTTGAAGACTGAGGTGGAGTCCTTCCAGAACCAAGCATAAACCTTCATGGCCTGCAAATTTAGAGGGTGGTGAGGATCTCTAATCCAGATTTAGCAACAAGACTTTGAAATAACTTACATTGGGTTTCTTTGTGAGGAGTTCATAGGCGCCTTTTGAAGAATTTTGAAGATATACTTTGATGATGTGGCACGCAGGTCAATTGCTTCAATCCGTAAACGGGCTTTTGTATTCATCAAATAGTAGCCATCTCAACAAGAGTTCGTTCTGCGCCCACGACCCATTTTGCCGAGGAGTATAGGGAGCGATAACTCATGAGTAATACCAAGTTCATCAAGATAATCATCAAGACCGAATTTTGAACTCAGGCCCATTGTCACCCCGAGGTTGATCTTCACACCAAAGTTGGTTGAAGCCCCGGGAAAATCGCTTGAAGATTTCCCACTTGATTTTTGTAAGTAACAATGTGTACCCAAGGTAACGGAGTAATCATCAACAATAACAAAGCCAATAGGATGCTTCATTAACGAATGAGTAATGATTGGGACCAAAGAGGTCCATGTGAAGCAATTCAAGGGACGAGTAGTGGTCATGATAGTCTTCCCGGATGCTTGGCCTTGGTCATTTTTCCGCTTCACAGCACCGATAAGTGATCTTGAGGAATTTGACATTTCAATGCCAATGACATGCTTCTTCTTCGCGCAGTAAATTCCTCATGCCCGGACTAAGTCGCCGGATGCCAGCCTTTCCAAGCTTTTTGCAAGTAGAACACGGCGGTTGTGGTCTTGGAAAATCAACAATATACAAGTCTCCTCTCCTAAAGCCTTCAAGACTTTGGAATTTCGCCCATAATCACAACCAACGAATTTGCCAAAGATAACAACCATATCAAGATCACAAAGCATTGAGACGAATGAGGTTATATCCTAAAGACTCAACAAGCATGACTTTGTCCATGTGCATGTCCTTAGAGATAGCAACCTTACCAAGTCCCAAACCCGACTTTTGCCTTTGTCAAAAGATGATATGCTTCAGATGGACGGTGATAAGGAGCATCATCAATAGATTCTTGTCACCAACCATGTGATTTGTACATCCACTATCGAGAACCCACCCTGGTTTTGGGTTGATCATCCCCAGATGAATTAGAAACTTACATCTCATATACTTCATCGCGAAGAATATGATATCAAGTTCATCGATGAATTTCATCACCAAGATTCGATAAGTAGTATGAGGACGGAAATGAAAGTTCATTTCATCATGATTAGCCGGCCCTTCGCATTTTGCGGCCCCAAAGAAATTCTTCAGACGCTTAAGACACGCTGTGTTTTGTGCCACAAAAGTTTAAAGTCAAGCCCCACATTGAAACTATAAGAGGACCAGAGATCAAGAGGATGGGAGCACCTCGATTCAAGAATTGATAAACTCAAAGATGGGCAAGAAAATATGCTTGGATAAGGAACATTTCCACTTTATCCGATTTTGAGGACAATGAGGTTGTCATGAAAATATGACCACAATCCCCAAGCTTTGAGGAAGGAGAAGGCTGCCAAGATGCCAACTCAAGAGGAGGCATCAGATTCTTGAAGAACAAGCAGGAGCACCTTGGTTACTTAATAGCATCAACCTTGAGGATTGAGAAGGATTGGCCACCCTAACTCAAAATCAGAGAGTTGAGAGAATCAAGAACAAAAGTTCTATAACTTAGATGTGAAAAATGAGATTCGACGCAAGGGGAGGAGCCAAGAGGACATGCAGGAGAGGAAGGGCAAGACAACAACAAATGTGTTTGCGAGTGCCTAGAGCCCAGAGGTCATCACCGCGTTTCCAAAGAGCAACTTTCCCGCACTACTACAACCTCGGCCACCAGCTCCAGACCTTCATCGCCTCCAGCCCATCTACATCGATCAAGTCTTCCCCCGAGGAGCCATCTCTACACCACCACCGAAGATCAACCCGAGAGTATCTAGCACTATGCATTTTCTATGAACTTTTTGGTAACTTGTTGCCAAAGGGGGAGAAAATGAAGATCATAGGTTTAGAAAGAGAGTGTTGTTTGGTTCTTCTTACTTTATTTGGTGGTTTTCAAAACTTTGTTTGTTTTTGGTTGAGATACTATGTTTGTGAGACATTGATGATCATGTGTTTGATCAAAGCTAATTATGCATGCTTGATATTATCCTATCTATCTTATGGATCACCACCTTTGCTTGGTGATGAGTGCATGTATTCATTGTTTATTATTTTAGCATCCACCAAGATGTATGTGACATGGAAGAGTAACCCATGAGCCTAATTCATTGTGCATTTGCAGTCCAAAGCAAATCTAAATCTATGCACAAATTTAGGGGAGCTCTGTTATCACATACTTCTCAAAGCGATATGTTATTTAAATCTTATTATCATTTGTCGGTTTTGATCTATAGGTCATAAACCAAAAAGGGGAGATTGAAAGTAACTATCCCAGGTGGTTTTGGTAATTCATAACAACATATAGCTATTGAGCTAATGCTATTCCGACTATTATTTCAGGAAAGCTCAATGAATGGCATGGCTGGATGATGAAAGTGGATCCTCAAAATACTAAGGACAAAGGATTTCAAGCTCAAAAGCTCAAGACTCTTCATTTTACATTTTAGTGATCCAAGATCACATTGAGTCTATAGGAAAAGCCAATACTATCAAGAAGGGATGAGGTGTTTTTAATGAGCCTTTTTTCATGTGCTTAGTGATATGCTCCAAAACCCAACTTTTCCCACATCCACAAATGACCTAAACTTAAAGCCAAAATTGGTCACACCGATTCTTTCATCCGTGCCACCATTCCAAAAGTCATAGCCACCGCCAAAACCCTGCAAATCGGTTTCGATAGGGATCTCGTCTCACCGAGATGGGGTTAATCTCCCTTCCCTTTGTAACGCTTCGTCCAACCTGAGCGATCGGTCCCACCGATTGCAATGTAAACCCTCGCTTCCCTTTGTAACATTTCGTCTCACCAAAAGACAAATCGGTCCCACCGAAGTTTACTCCCACCAACTCTCCGGTTAGTAATTACCAAAAATGGTCTCACCGAAGTTTGTGTAATCGGTCCCCTT
>JAHIAM010021725.1:0-18314 GCA_021605205.1 Aegilops longissima | reverse complement strand
GATGACTAATGTATAACATTCCAAATTGAAAATTTGGGATGTTACAGAGGCCATCACTATATCATTTTGTGCTCTTGGAATGTGTTCCATTTCAAGCCTTCAAAGCGCTTCTTCCGTTTCACTTCATTGATGTACGCCCATCAACTAACTCGATAATCTTTATTTACTTGGCGGACGAGAAGTGCTAGTCCCCCGAAATGAGCTTGATCCCAAGGTCCATGCAATCTCGAGACCGCAAGCAAGCCTTCATACTGCAGATTATTTGTTGCTTGTTCCAAAGTGATCCGGACTATGTACTTGAGGTGCTCTGTGGTGCGATAAGGCAGACGCTGACCGCGCTTTGCAAAAGAAGGCACCATCGAAGTACATCAGCCACTTTTATTTGCCTCCTTGACGGGATGCTTGTCTCGAATTTCCTCATCTTTGCTACGCCCACTCGCTATGAATTCGCCAATGCCCCGCCTCGATAGTTGAAGTGTTTTCAACTTGAGACCAAAGCTTGATGCTCCAAATACCACTCAACAATCCTCGCTGCCTTCGGATTTTGCAAAATCCTCTTCAGCGAAAGCAGTGACAACTGTTATCTCATGTGCTTAAAGTAATGGCGAGCTTCTCGAGGCCATGAGGAGGCCAAAGCAGCTTCTCGCACCACCAGTAGTACCTTGATCTAGCCCCCCGATGGGAACCGACAAAGTATACCGGGCTGCACCATCTTCTTCTCAGATCTTGTCGAACCCGCGCGATCCGCCCTTGTCGGGACCAGAGCTTGACGGCGAGGCACCTTGCTTGTCGCCGATGCGCTTTGCCTCGCTGTCGGCTCATCATCTGCCTCCTCTCCGCTACTTAACGCAGCACTAACCACTTGATTGGTCGCCGCTATATACAAAAGAACTTCTCTTGTGGCTTAGGTGCGATAAGTATTGAGCGGAGGAAGTATCTCTTCAAGTCTGCAATACAGCCTCCGCTTCGAGTCCATTTTATTGACCTGCTTTTTCAAAATCTTGAAAACGCAGGGCTTTCAGCAGACTTAGAGATGAACCCGAGAGCAGCCACGCAACCGCAAGCCTCCGACATCCTTGACGCGCTTTTGGTGCTTCGATCGCTCAATGGCCTTGATCTTGTCGGGATTGGTTCAATTTCCCGAGATACAAAGAACCCGAAGCTTGCCGGAAGGGACTAAAACACACACTTCTCGGGTTGAGCTTGAGGTTGATTCTTTGCAGGTTTGCAAACGTTCATCCAAATCCTCAACCGTAGTCGCTCTTTTCTCTTGACCACCATGTCATCCATGTAAGCTTCTACATTTCGGTATCCGTGGTCCAAAGGCATCATGGACTACTCCTTGCAAAGGTTGAACCAGCATTCTTCAAACCGAAAGGCATCCGGATAAAGCAAGACGCGCTACATGGTGTAATGAATGCGGTTTTCTTCATCCTCTTCGCCATGAAGATCCGATGATATCCTGAATATGCATCAAGAAACAAAAGCAGATCGCATCCACCGTGGAGTCAACAATCTGGTCGACACGCCGCAAGGGAAATGGGTCCTGGGACAAGCTTTGTTAACATCTGAAGTCAATACAAAGTCTCCATTTCCCATTAGCCTTCGCATAACCACCGGATTGGCCAACCACGGGGTGGAGGACCCTCCCAAGCCCGCCGCTTCCAATTTCTTGATTTCTTCGCTATGAACTCTGGCGCCCACCGCTTTCCTAACTCTTTGCTTGACGGGCCGCCGAGGACGATAAACAGGTGGTGCCAACTTTCTGGGAACACCGGATGTCGATGGTTGCCATGCAAACACATCGACATTCGCCTGCAGAAAGCAACGAGCTCGCCTTCCTATTTAGGATCTGCTGGCACCGATGGTGAAGGTACCACCAGGCCGCCCTCCTTGGCGGGCACCTTCTGATCTTTGGCGAGCTGCCATCATCTTGTTGCACTTGCCGTGGAGCTCGATGGCGCCCGACGGTAGCGCAGCACCAAGAGGTCGCTGCCGGAGTGGGCAATGAGTTTTGCCGACCTAGTGGCCCTTCTTCCCGGAGCTTCACGGTAAGTGGTTTGCTATTCCGTTGGTGCTGATCCCGGAATCTTGTCGGCGCAGATAAGTGCATCTTTCTTGTCGCCATGGACAGAAATGACGCTTTATCGGGCCGGCATATTTAGTAGGTTGTGGCATAATGAGAGGCGGCCATGAACTTGGCGAGTGTCGGACGACTCGGGATGCTATTGTAGGGCAATGGGAATCGGCGACGCCAAACATGACCTCTCGCTCGAAAGTTGAGTCGCTGCAATGTTACCGAACGTGATCTTCCTTTGGGCTTGCTCCTTCCGGTTGATTCCTTAGAAAGTACCAGTTTCTTCGAGCTCCCGTCAGATTTGAAGTTTCGGAGCACCGCAGAGGAGATCAACAGGCGCCTCGGCCAACCAAGATTCTTTGTGACTTTGAGGTTGCGGATGGTTGGTGAGACCAACATCGGCAGCACCCGACGCAAGGATGCGATCAGGGTGATCCTCAATGTCAAAGATGATGGGCGTGTCGGACCATTTCAGGTTTGCGGACTTATGGATGGTTCCTGATTGACCTCACGATCCATTGCTTGAGTTGGCGTGCGAGGTATGCAGAGATGCCCCACCGCCGACGCAAAGGACCTCCGCCTTTTTGAAACCCCGCTTCATCGCCATCATCTTCATCGCCCGCCATCTTCATCTTCATCTTCTTCCTTATCGCGCCACGGGAGGTTTGTCTCTTGTCAGCCGCTTTGGCTTGCGCGCCCCCCGACCGGTCTCTTCACTTGCCGACCGCACCTTCTTGACTTCTCCTTGTCTTGCGTCAGCCTATCAGAGCTCAACAAGCTGCTCGACTTTCTTGCAGCTCTAGAGATCGGGCCTTTGGTGCGGTGGATTTTACAAAGATCGCTTGTTGAGCTGTCAGTTTGTCGTCCGCCACAGCTTTGGTCAGTCAAGGCCAACGGCAACCTCCTTGCCGGAGCCAATCGCCTTGGCTTTGTTGGCGCACTATCCTTGCCGGACTGCTCGACAACTAGTACTTCTGGTTTTTTCTTCCTCCTTGTTCCGCCACCGCTATTTCTTGCCGGGCGATCCTCACCGCCGACCGCTCCCACATTCTCTCCTCGGATTCTTTCTTCTTCCAGGCACACTTGTCGCCAGGGCGTGAGCTTCACTGACGTTTTCACTTTGCACATCGCCATCTCCTCCTCATCCCGCGATTTCGAGCATTCTCGATGGAATGCACCGATCACCGCAGCGGTGGACGCCCGATGTTGTAGTGCACTGACAACTCGATGAATTTGCGCAGAGACTCTCTCCTTCCGGGCAAGCAGGTGGAGATCACTTCCGCTATGAGGCTTGTGGTCACCTGAAGGCGCCAACAAACCGTGGCACAAATCTGCCCAAGAAGAAATAGAGCTATCCGGCAAGTGCATGAGCCAAGATCCGACGCTTGGCTTGAGCACCAAGGGAAAGTAGTTGGCAGGATCTTGTCGCCTCGCCCCCGAGCTTGCACCGCTATGGTGTAAATGCCGAGGAACTCCGATGGGTGTGTCCTGCCGCCATACTTCTCCGCACGCCGGTTTGAAGTTTTTCTTGTTGGGCCACCGGATTTGCCGCAGCTCACGAGTGAACGCAGGGCAACCCATCACAGACGCAAGTCGCCTTCTCTCGGCGCATGCATATCAACAGGGCCCGCGCGTTGGTCGATTGACGCGCGCTTTCTTCGGCGCCAATACGGGTTCGAAGGCTTTTCTTCTGCCGCTCAAGAACTTGGTGTTGGTCGCGACGAGCTCTGGATCCGACGACGCTCGGGAGTTGCTGCGAGGTGGATCCGCGAGTCGGGCGATCTCGCCTTCGGAAGGGAGGTAGTGGTGCACCGCAAGTCTGCCGCCATCGCTCGCCATAGTTGTTCGCCGCGGCACTCGTTGTCATGGGACGCCGCTGGCGGCCGGCGAGACTCTGAATTGTGGCCTCATTCGCCGACCTTATCGGCCGCTGAGGTAATCTAGAAGTAATCGAGTTTGCCAAGGCTTCCGCTGTGTGGTTGGCGGCAACGGCGACGAATAAGAACGGATGTGCTCGACTCCAACCGTTAGAGGAGCGTGATCCGCCCGAGCGATCAGACTCCACTGCACTGGCATGCCGAGGTGCATGCGGTCTCGAGGGCCCGGATCCTCCAATTTGGCCTTGATCCAATGAGCGATGGTGCCGCGAGTATCACGACGCTGTCGGTCCCAAGGCCTCCTGCGAAGGACGGGTGCAGATTCGACGCCGACGCCAGCTGCCTTGTCCTTGACCTGGCGCATCGTGGGCTCTTCGACGACGCCGTCCCTCCGCTGCGCTTCCCACCACCGACGGCCCGGTGGTGGGTTCGACGGACGGGTTCAGCCTGCTGCCAAGACTTCTTCTTCGCCATGTCAACGAAGATGTCGATGAAGTTGCTCGTGGTGACCGCCGGATCGGGTTCACACAGCCTCGACGCCTCTACCGCGCGCCAAAGATGTCGGGAGAACTGATCGTGTCCCACGAGCACCCACGGGACTCGGGTCCCTTGTGGTTCGAGGGGGGCGAGATTGCACAAAGAGCGGATCGAGGCGATGGACACGAGCGGATTTACCTCAGCTTCGAGCTCTCCGGGAGATAATACTACTACCGCTGCTTTGTGGATTATCTTGTGTTCTTGCTAGGGAGCAATGGGAGCTACAAGACCTAGCCCGAGTGTGGTTTCAGATGAATGTGATGAATACGCCGAGCTGGACCGAACCCACCGAATGTCCCATAACCCTTTTCACGCTGCACTTGGGCCTCCTTTTATAGGCACAAGAGGTTACCACATGTGGCAAGTAGACAAGGGTATAATGGTAAAACATAGGTTGGTACACCGCTTGTACAAAGGTACAGAATCTATACCTAACTCTCGACGGCAAGGGACAAGAGTCATCAATGCCCGCCTGCCGCCTCGAAAAAGGTAACAGGACCGCTGGCGCGCCCGCTTGCCACGATGGTAGCTTGTCACGCTGTCGCCACTCCGCCGTGGCTGCACAGCCCGCGACACGCGATTTGGGAGAGCCCCTGCGGTGACACGCTGGCGGGTGAGCTGGAGCGAGATGAAGAGAGGTCGCTCCCTGCAAGCGCTTTGCCGCGCAGAACATTGTCGCGCTTTGGGGCTCGGCGCGCCAGCCTTCCTGAAGCTCTCTTGCCGGGCCTTGTTTCTTCATACTCGAGTATCTTCCCGCAAGCTCCTCTTGCCGGGTCTCGACTACTTTGTTCTTGAATGGCTCCAAAGGAGTCCTGAGACCTTGGCGGTCATCAGTTAGCCCTGCCGATGGCGCAAGAATCGTCTGCAGACGAAGTTCGGGGTACTAGGGTACCCCTACTCTAGTACAACGACACGCCTCTCCTCGCTGGAACCCTAGATCCCCTTTTCCTCCTTCTCCTTGCACGCTAGCTCCAAAGCTCGCCAACACTGCGACAGCACTGCTGCCCTCGCTCTCGCCCACTCTCGCCGGCCTCCTAAGTGAGCTCCTTCGACCTCAGGCTTTCGTCCTCGCCAGACGCCGCTCTAAGCGCTCGCTGCTTGCCGTGGCATGCCTGCCTTCGTTGCTTGCCGTCGTTATGCCGCTTACTACTCGCCTGCCTCTCTGGTTAGCATCGACCGACGCTACTCGCCCTCAACAACGCCGACCGCCGATGCGCTTGAAGTTACGGGGTATTTCAAAGAGAAAGGGATGATGCGACATCGGCGTAGGTATTTCCTCGATATGAAACCAAGATTATCGAACCAATAGGAGAACCAAGCAACACAACGTAAACAGCACCTGCACACAAATAACAACTTTCGCAACCCGACGGTAAAAGGGTTGTCAATCTTTTCGGGTAGCGCGCTCAAGATGGGCAAACGAACGTGAATAAAATTTGTAGTAGATTGATAGATCGAACGCCAAATAAAATAAATTAGAATAAACGCAGCAAGGTATTTTTGTATTTTTGGTTTAATATATCTGAAAATAAAAGCAAAGGAAAATAGACCGCAAAGGCAAATAATATGAGAAAGAGACCTGAGGGTTTCACTAGTGGCTTCTCTCGAGAAAAATAGCATAGAACTTCAAATAATCATGATGATATCCAGGAAATGATAATATATAGGCATCACGCCCAAGATTAGTAGACCGACTCTCCTGCATCTACTACTATTACTCCACACATCAACCGCTATCCAGCATGCATCTAGTGTATTAAGTTCATGGAGAAACGGAGTAATGCAATAAGAACGATGATATGATGTAGACAAGATCTATCTATGTAGAGATAGACCCCATCGCTTTTATCCTTAGTAGCAACGATACATACGTGTGCCCCTTCCTCACCGGATCAAGCAATCGTGAAGATCGAACCCACTACAAAGCACCTCTTCCCATTGCAATATAAATAGACGTTGGCCAAACAAAACCCAAATATCGGAGAAGAAATACGAGGCTATAAGCAAATATGCATAAAAGAGATCAAAGAAACTCAAATACTTTCATGGATATAAAAGATAGATCTGATCATAAACTCAAAGTTCATCGATCCCAACAAGCACACCGCAAAAAAGAGTTACATCATATGGATCTCCAAGAGACCATTGTATTGAGAATTCAAGGAGAGAGAGGAAGCCATCTAGCTACTAACCACCGACCCACAAAGAACTAATCACGATCATCGGAAAGGCACCAATGGAGGTGGTGAACCCCATCCCAGATGTTGTCTAGATTGATCTGGTGGTTCGGACTCTACGAGGCTGGAATTGATTTTCCGACTTCTAGGGTTTCGGAATATTGGGGTATTTATATAGCAAAGAATCCGGGGCACTGAGGGCACAACCCACTAGGGCGCGCATGAGCCTCCTTGCACGCCTCGGTGGGTTGTGCTTCCTGAGCACCCCAGTCATATCCAGGCCCATTAGGTGTCTTCCGTCCCAAAAATCTCCAGAAAGTTTCTCATGCTTGACTCCGCTTATTGATTATGTAACATCCCAAATTTTCAATTTGGAATGTTATACATTAGATCATCATTGCATATCTTATTTTATTGCATTTTTTCTTGATCCTAGAAATTTACGCAACTCAAGGACCCACGGAGAGAGTTGGGAATTTCGTTTTTCATATTTGAGTTTTCTCAAATTTTGAAAAGAGGGTCGCTTGATTTTAATTATTTTTCTTCAAATATTTCTTTTTTATAAAAATAAAAGAGAGAGGATAAAATGACTTCCTCAAAATAAAGAAATATTGAGATTTAATTTTAAAATTGAATAAGAATTTTATTCAAGTTTTATCGCTACTTTATTTGAATTAGAAAATATGCATTTTTCAAAAGTGCACTAGAGTCCCAAATAAATGTTCACATTGTCCGCTATATTTTTAGAGGACGGAAAAATTTATTTCAGGATTTTTGGAGTCCGCTTAGTATTTCTTTTATTTGTTTTTTCGCTGAATAATTTTAAAAAGTTACGATTAACCGCCCGGTCCGGGACATCAGAATCGCCGGTCTTTTAAAGGTCAAGGCCTGAGCCCAAATTTCAATCAAAACCCTAGCCCACTCGAACTTGCCCGCGCCGACTACCGGCCACGCCACAAAGGATCGATATGGTTGACTAGGGGGGTGAATAGGCAACCAACAATTTTAAGCTTTTCTTTAACAAATTAAACTTATGACAAAATAGGTTGTCTAGATATGCAACTAAGTGGACAACCTATATGCTGCAATGACAACTAGCACACAAGCGCAATAGATACAACAAAGTAAGCTTGCAAAAAGTAAAGGCACAAAATAACCAAGAGGAGCCGAAGACGAGGATGTGTTACCGTTCCTTCCTTTTAAAGGGAAGTACGCCTCTAAAGCGTGTGGAGGCACAATGCCTAAGAAGCCACTAGGGCCACAGAATCTCCTCACGCCTCACACAATGCGAATGTCGTGATTCCACTATTGGTGCCCTTGGGTATGACAACCTTTACAAACAAGGTTGGGCAATCTCCACAACACTTGGAGGTTTCAACACCACCACGTAAGCTTCACCACAATGGAGTATGGCTTCAAGGTGACCTCAACTGCCTAGGGTGCTCAAACACCCAAGAGTAACAAGATCCGCTAGGGATAAGTGGGGAATCAAATTCTTGGTGGAAGTAGATCGGCCCTTATCACCAATCCCAGCAAATCAACAAGTTTGATTGCCTAGGGAGATATCGGCCAAAATGGAGCTTGGAGCAACAATGGAGCTTAGAGATGGAAGAGGTAGTCAACTAGAGGTAGGAGACGCCTTTTATAGTCATGGAAGAGATCCAACCGTTATCCACAAGTTCAGCTGGACATGCGATTACCGCCTTGAGCGCAAGATTATCGCAAGGCCACGCGGTACTACCATGGAGGACCACGGTACTTTCCAAGCGACAGAGGTCGGATTTTCGATCGAGAGCAAGATTGCTTGCGCTGGATTATCGCTTCTTGCGTACTAACCGCAAGGCAGGAAAGTCAAAGCTTCACGAAGAGCGCGATGAAATAAAATACATTCGCGTTTACTCGCTGAAAATGATACAAAGGTAAAATTCGACGCAGTATTATCCAAGACGAGGCGCCGGATTACCGCTGAGGCGCCAATGTAAAAATTACATCCGCTCCTACCGCCGCGAGTGGTAGAGGAGAGGGCCACGGATACGACCCAAGGGAGCGGTACTACGTACACCGCGATATACCAAGATGACGGCGGTATTACCGTGGGCGCCGGATGTAAAAATTACATTCGCTCTACTACCGCATCGGAGCACAGACAGCCCGGGCTACGGTATAAGGCTTCAGAGGAGCGTATTACAAGGACCCCGCGGTATTAATTAGGGCATACTACCGCCCATAGAGCAAGATTACCGCAAGTACATCAAGAGTCCGATCAAGCATAACTAGGATAACGAGAGACGCCCAAAGTGCAACGGAAAGGAAGGACATGGTACGTGTTGATTCCACCCTCAACCTTTCCGACGCTGACCCCTCTTAATAGTAACGGCTCTCCTATGACTCAAATCCACCAAAGAGAAACGAGAACAACGCTGTCTTCAATAGTTCGAGGGGCACAATCGCTCGGCCTAGTGATGAAGCCGCCTCGTAAACTCAAGGCACACGATTAGTCCCAAAGCATTGCCATCATTCACCAAAACACCTAAGGGATAAGTATGCCTTACAATCTCCCCCTTTTGGTGGATTGATGACAATACGATTTGACATGATGAGATAATATTGAGCAAAGGTAAACCCTCCTCTCTAGAATATAGACGGTTCCCTAGATGTGTGCAATCGGATGGATGCTTTGGACCGCATATCACACAAACTAGGATCACCACTCCCCTATATTATAGAGACAAAGGCACGATAACTAACATCTAAGAAGATCATAGCACAAAGGTAGCACAACATGTCACAAGCTCGCTAAGATAGATAGAGTGCATATGTCTTACACCATATGAAGAAAAAGCAATCAAACGAGGTTCAAACGAGAACGAAAGCAGCAAACACACCAACACGAACGACGAACACGACTCGAATTTACACTTTCTCCCTTTGGCATCGAGACGCCAAAAGGCAGTAGAGGACACCTACACACAAGAGGTGGCTCAACAGCAGGGAACTCATCCCAACCCTCTCCGCCGGACTCTCGGCAGCAGGATGGTCTCCTCGACGCCCTCCCTAATCAGTCCACCGTAGCCTTGCCTCCATCCACTCGGCCTCGAGTGATGTGATCCTCGTAACCACCGACACGCCCTCGTATACAACCTGCAAGATCCTCTTGTCCCGGCGGCATCTCCTTAGAAGCCACGTGAGTCCCAGACTGCCCCTTGGCTTGCATGCGAAAAGAGTCTTCATCTTGTCCTTCACCTTCTTGGCCCATGAAGGCACAGAGGAACTCCGGGAAGGTTAGCAGCACCTCAAGAACATCCTCGCGCCAAGATCCTCCTCATCAACAAAGAGCCCTAGCAGCAGACGCCCAAAGACGTAGTAGTGTTGGCCTGCCTGGCTTGGACGCAGATGGATTCATGGCTAATCCAACTGGAGCAAGGAACTCCTCACCAGGGAACATCTTCTCCCAAGTCTTCAGATCGCAGTAAAAGATAGGGCCCAATAGGAACCTTCGTGTTGAACACCCAAACCGAAGCTCACACCACATGATGTGTGAGACATCAAGTGGCGAACTCGAGACAAACGAGCCTCCTCGAAATGAGCATCATATCCACCATATAGGCATGAACCTTGTCCTTGTCACCAATGCGAGGGAACAAGGAGTTGTGAAGATGCGATACATGATATCCGTAAAAGAGTTGAGCACCAACCTTGTCTTGCCATTGGCGAGCCTTCTCAACATAGTATGGCAGCTTGTCCTTTTGGCGCAACAGAATTGTATGGGGGCTAACACCACGGAGTGTCGAGCCCATCTGAACCTGGAGCAAATCCATGAACTCCTTCCGTAGCAAACCTTACGGCCATTGGTCATCCAGTCATCCTCCGCCCTCATCATAGTTAAAGTATATCGAGGCAAAGAACCCAGATAAGCTGGTCATAATCAAGGTGAAAGGATATCACATGCTCAATACCAAACTGCTCCACCAAGTCCAGAGCCTCTCCAAAGTACTCACTTAAACTTGTCCTTCCGCATGTGATGCATGTCAATCCATTTCACATCCACGTAGGTATTCTGCTTGTTTTTATGACATCCAATAGGTGAGAGTCCTGTTTGTTCCAAAACAGCTCACAGCCTCCTAGTAAGAATGAGGGTTCACATACGGGTGGAGTTTCCGAGACGGACGATTCAGATTGGGGTATCTCCCATGCCCTTAGCGGCCCTTGTTCTTGCTAGTTGATGTCTTGACATGGAGCTTGGGGGAGGAGCCCTCCGGTGCTTCAATTGGTTGCGCAGACGCTTGGAGCCGTGTCACGACCGGGATTGGAACGGCGAGAACCACCACCGAGACACAAACGAAACACCAACGTAAACGCAAAGAGGATCAATGCAAGACCACGCAAAGCACAAGAAACACACGTAAAGTATAGTGAAAGTTGTCATGAGATAGATGAGCCACGTAGTATCGCCAGAGCCTGGGTACTGGGGTTTTAGTACCGCCCGTCAAGTAGTACCGGGCGGGCGCGGTAGTACCGCGGGTTGGAGCGGTAGTAAGTGTTAGTGCGCGGAGCGCGGTAGTACCGCCAGACGGCGGTAGTACGGACAAGCGGTAGTTCCGCCAGACGGCGGTAAGTCAGCGCCGATCCAAACATCAGTTCAATCTGAAAAGAACCACAAACCATGGTGGCGCTACAAGATCAAATCTAGCACAGGACAAAAATACAAGTATAATTCTCGCAGTTTAACTCTCCCTCATCCTACTCTTGCATAGAAAGAGCCTAAGAATCTCTAGAACACACAAGTCTCCCCAAAACCTAGAGGCAAAGAACTCAACAAAATGAGAAGAGGTTGGGGAAAGACTTGGGTCCATAGCAAGAGCACGTGGTGGGAAAGATCCCACCGGACGGAATCACGGGAGGGCAGCCGAGGAGGAGATCCGGCACAACGCCGCTCCGATCTTGAGCATGGGAGAGAGAGAGACGCGGGGAGGGGAATCGCGAAGGGTATGGGGGAGTTAGAACTCCCCATGCCCGCCCTATCCCCACGCCTACGCGGGCGCGGGTAGTATCAAGATATCATCGCGGGTAGTCAAGATCGTAGCGGTAGTATGGCCACCAGCGGCAAGAAAAATTACTGCCGTGGGGGCGGTAGTACCGCGTTCCCACACGTAGTACAGGGTGGCTATGGTAGTACCGTAGCTGGCCGCGTAGTACCGTGAGCTCAAGACACAAGCAGTTACAACACGAGAAGAAGGCCCTTGCAAAGGAAACTTTTCACACAAAGGATACCACAGAACACGCACAAACCAAAGGCATAAAGACAACAAGAAACCACCATGCGATTAACAACCTCTCAAAGGAGAGGGCGGTGGATCTTGAGCCACCTATGTTTGAGTTAGATGGTATGGCACGCGCCAAGAATTATCCTTGGGCCCATGACCAAAACTCGCCTTTGAAGCACAAGTACCATAAAAATGGCTAATGAAAGAGTTGATCTATTTATGACATAATGGAGGAGGGAGAGTTCATCGAGAGAACAACACTCCCCTATATGTCCATGTGTTCTGTACTAGAGTAGGGTACCCTAGTATCCCGAACTTGTGCACAGGCAACAAAGCACACTACAAGCAAGGCTTGCCGGGTGACCGCCAAGGTCCTCGTGGTTCCGCTGGAGCCATTCAAGAACAAAGTATTCAAGCTTAAGGAGATAAGGTCCCGGCAAGAGGAGCTGTCGGGAAGGCCACCCAAGGCACCTAGGAGACAAGGCCCCGGCAAGAGGAGCTTGCCAGAAGGCCCGGTGAGCGCATAAGCTCCTTGACGCGATAAGTCAACAAATCATGGTAGGCACTTGCCGCGGCAAAGTACCACTCTTTTTCCCACGCCTCCAGCGACATCCACCAACGCGGTCGCCCGGACCTTCTGTGCGCCACAGGGCAAGAGGCTGTGTGGCCAGCGGAGCACGGCGTGGGTTACGGGCGCTGACAAGATTGCCATCGCAGCAAGCGGTGGCTACCGACGTGTCCTTCGGTTTGAACTCGCTTGGGGCGACGTGAGATGACATTTAATGCATTTGTCCCCGCCGCCGTGGTTAGGTATGATACATCGACAAGCAGCTGTACCAACCAAGACTCCTTTTCCATTTTTGCTCTTGTTCACGCTACACTGCAGGACCCCTTGAGCCTATAAAAGGAGGCCCATGCACAACGTAGAGGGGGTTCGAAAGGCTCAAGCCGAAAGCACCGAATCTAGGTCTCATTAGCAGCTTGGTGTGCACTGAAAGCACTTAGCGCCCTTAGTAGGAGTGTTATCTCCGAGAGCTCCGGGTTGGGTAAATGCGCTTGTGCTTGGCCCGATTCTGCTTTTTAGCGACCTACGCCCCCAACCGAACCGAAGGCTCGGTCCGGCTGTCCCATAGGGTGTTGTCAGGCCGATCGGCTTCCCCGACATCTTTGGCGTAGTAGGCCAAGGTTGCTGTGAACTCTGGTCCAGCTGCTCACACGAGCAAGATCTTCGCTTTCTTTCATCAACATGCCATCGAAGAAGAAGGCTTCGGGCGGCAGCGGAGTCAGCCCATCGCCGATCCCACCACCACCGAGCAAATGGGTGGTGGAGTAGACACGGCGGAAGAACGGGCGTAGATCGGGGAGCCCACGACGCTGCCAAGTCCAAGGACGACAGCTGCGCAGACCTCGGCGTTTCAGCACATGCACGCGCGTCCATCTCAGAGGCGCGGACCGACAGCGCCATGGTATTCAAAGTACTATACGCCATGGGACCAAGATCGAGCTGGTGGATCTCGGGCCTCAAGACCAGCTGCAGGTCGCCAACATGTCAAGACGAAGCGAGGGCATTTGTCGCCGGACGGATCGCTTCCTTCTTACATAGTTAGAAGTCTGAGCATATCCCGCCCTCGCACTGCTCGCCAATGCCACCCACCACCTGCAAGAAGCTTTTACGCAGAGCTCAACTGCTTTAGATTACCCTCCAACAGCCGACAAGGTCGGCGAATGGAGGGCCACCATCCGTAGTCTCATCGGTTTCGCTTAACGCTACACTCCACCGCAGGAAATGTAGTACAACGCTGCTGCGCAGGACCGCCAAGCACGGTGCCGGTGGCGCATTTAGACCGTAAGGGTGCAACCACCATGCACTCTCCACTCGGCGGCCAAGATCGCCAACTCGCCGGATCCACCCCAGCGACGACCACCGCGGTCATCAGATCCGCGAGCTGCGCTGCGACGATCACGCCAAGTTCTTCACTGACAACAACAAGAAGACGTCGAACTCAGCATCGAGCTACCAAGAGAAGCGCGACATCAATCCGACCAATTTCAGCCGCCTCCTGTCGACATGCATGCGCCAGGAACCAGCGACTTGTCGTGACACGTAGGTTGCCACATGCTCACTGCGTGAGTCTGGCAAGTCCAAAGGGCCCCCAGAAGAAGAATTTCAACCATAATGCGCCGCAGAAGTACGATGGCAAGACGCATCCGGCCGGAGTTCCTCAAAGATCTACACCATTAGGGTGCAAGCTGCCGGGGCGAGATGACAAGATTTCTGCCAACTACTTCCCGCTGGTACTCAAGCCCAATGTCGATCTTGGCTCATGCACTTGCTTCACAACTCCATATCCTCTTGGGCGGATCTATGCTATCAGTTTGTCGGCGCTTCATCACAAAGTGCCACAAGCCTCATGGCTAAGAGAGTGATCTTCATTTACTCGCCCGGATGGAAGGAGAGCCCTGCGCAAGCACATTCAGTGAGATTCAGCCGCATAGTAAAGACAACATCTCAGATGTCCACTCCGCCATGGTAATCAGCGTTGCTCCATCAAAACGCGCGAAACCGAAGGGTTATGGAGGAGATGGCGATGTGCAAGATCAGAGACGTCAGCTGAGCTATATGCCCGGCCGGCTAAGTGTGCACATGCCGAGGAAGGGAGGAGACTTCCGGAGAGAAGTTACGTATGCAGGATCTCGAGCAGGAGGGGTCCGCCTAAGCAAGGAAAAGCCATGCGCGGAACAATAGGAAGAAGAAAGGCAAAGATGTGCTAGTTGTTGAGCAGTCCGCAACTAGAGGTGGCGCCAAGAAAGCCAAAGTTAGTAGCCCGCAAGGAGGTTGCTGCTGGCGCCAATCCCGCCAGTCGCATGCGGTCAGCCGATGAGGTGACGGTTTCAACAAACAAGATCGCAAGATCCACCGCACTAAGGGTCATGACCTCCTGAGCTGCAAGAAGGTCGAAAGCAGCTTGTCGAGCAGCAAAAGGCTGAGTACGGAAAGGCATGGCAAGGCGAAGGCGCCAGGAAGGTGCTGGAGGAGGTAGCAAGAAACGCCCTGGCCGAGGAGGACGCCATGCCAGCGCCAAGGCAATGCAAGAAGGAGATAGACCTCCCCGCCGTCGCCGACAAGGATGAAGATGACGGCGATGATGAAGACATGGATGATGACGACCGGCGAGCAGGAGTTCCGTAAAGCCACAGAGGTCTTGTGCGTTGATCTGCGAGCTTTCTTCATATACTTTACACCGCCAACTCAAGCAGTGGATGCAGGAAGCGCGCAGAACCATCCGCCGAGTCACGGCCTCTAAATGGTCCAGACGCCTATCATCTTTGATATTGAGGACTACCCCGATCGCGATAATCGGCGTCGGGTGGTTGCCGATGTTGGTTTCACCAACTATCCGCAACCTCAAGGTCACCAAGATGCTAGTTGACTAGGGCTTGAATCGATCCTCAGTGCTCCGAGCTTGCATCCCTCGATGGCGAGCTCAAGAGACCGCACATTCCAAGGAATCAATCCGGAAGGAGCAAGCCAAGGGAAAGATCACGCTGCCGTGACGCTGGCGCGAAGTTGAACTTCAGGACTGAGAGGGTCACTTTGACGTTGCTGATTTTCCATTGCCTTACAATGGGATACTTGTCCGTCCAGCACTCGCCAAATTCATGGCAGCCTCTCATTATGCATACAACATGCTCAAGATGCCGCCCGATAAGGTCATTTCTGTCCCCGCAACAAGAAGGATGCTCTTATCGACCGACAAGATCTACGGAAGCAAAGACGCAGCAGATCACAAGTCACTTGCCGCTGAAGCTCCCGGCCAAGAAGAAGACCAAGTCCGAAAGAGCTCGATGCCCACTCCGCAAGCGCACTCTTCGAGTGCTGCGCTAACATCGAGGACGCACCATCGAGCTCCACCGCAAGTGTAAGAAGATGATGGCAGCTCCGCCAGAGACCAAGAAAGTGTCCGCCAGGAGGACGGCGCTGGTGGTACCTTCACCATCGCCACTCTCGACTTAAATAGGAAGGCGCCGCTGTTTTCTCATGGCTTAACGCCGACGGTTTGCATGGCAACCGTCGACATCCCCGTGTTCCTGTGAGAGTAATTGAGCACCATCTTGCCGCGTCCTCGCGCCCGCAAGAGAAAGTCGAAGGCAAGTGGAGCGCCATGAGTTCATTCGTAAGAGATCAAGAAATTGGAAGCAGCAGGCCTTGTCGAGGAGTGCTCCATCCCACGTGGTTGGCCAACTCGTAGTCGAAGAAGGCAAACGGGAAATGGAGGCTTTGTATCGACTTTACCGATGTTAATAAAGCTTGTCCCAAAGACCCATTTCCCTTGCCGCGCATCAATCAGATTGTTGACTCCACACCGGATGTGATTTGCTTTCATTTCTTGATGCATATTCAGATACCATCGATCTTCATGGCGAAGAGGATGAGGAGAAAACCGCATTCATCACCCCATGTGGCACATAATGCTTCAGACGGATGCCTTCGGATTAAAGAATGCTGATTCAACATTTGCAAGAGTAGTCCATGACGCTTTTGAGCCACAAATGCACGTAAATGTGGAAGCCTACATGGATGACATAGTGGTCAAGAGCAAGGACAGGCGACTCGATTCAAGATTTAGACGAAACCTTGCAAATCTGCAAGATCAACCTCAAGCTCAACCCCGAAGTGCTGTTTGAGTCCCTCCGCAAGCTTTCGGTTCTTCGTGGTCTCATGGGGAATTGAAGCCAATCCCGACAAGATCAAGGCCATCGAGCAGATTGAAGCACCAAGAGCGCCAAGGATGTACGAAGACTTCTGCTTGCGTAGCTGCTCTCAGGTTTATCTCTAGGTTCTGTTGAAGGCCTCGCCATTTTTCAAAATATTGAAAAAGGCAGGTCCAATGAAATGGACTCGAACGGAGGCTGCGCCAGCAGGACTTAAAGAGGTACTCGTCCTCCACTCCAACACTTGTCGCACCTAAGCCACAAGAGAAGTTGTCTGTATATAGCGACAACCAATCAAGTGGTTAGTGCTGTTAGTAGGGAGAGGGAGGCGGATGATGAGCTAGCAACCACGGCAGATGCATCCAGCGACAAGCAAAGCACTTCACCGCAAGCTCGGGTCCCGACAAGGATGGATCTCGCAGACGCAGTGAGAAGATACGTAAAAGGATGGTGCAGCGCCCAGCTTTTTTGTCGGCTCTTCTCGCGGGGCTAGGTCAAGGTACTCGTGCGAAATTGCTTTTCGCCTTCTCATGGCCTTCTGAAAGCTGGCGCCATTACTTCCAAGCACATGAGATCATAGTCGCCACTGCTTCCGCTAAAAGGATATCGCAAAATCCGTAGTTTAAGCAGGATTGTCGAAAGTGAGCTACGAACTATCAAGTTGGCCTCAAGTTTGAGAGCACCTCAACTATCCAAAGCGAGCATTGGCAGAATTCATAGTGGAGTGGACGCCAACACAAGATGAAGAAATTCCAAACGAGCATCCCCGCCAAGGAAGCAAGCAAAGAGTGGCTGATGTACTTTGATGGTGTCACGAAGACGCCGGCGTGCTTTGTCGCACCCACGGAGAGCACCTCAAGTACATAGTCCAGATGCACTTTCCCAAGGAGCAAGCAACAAACAATACTGCAGAGTATGAAGGTTTGCTTGCCGGTCTCAGATCGCAGAGACCTTGGAATCAAGAAGCTCATTGTCGTGGTGACTCAGCTTTGTCGTCCGCCAAGTGAACAAGGATTATCGAGTCCGCTGATGGAAGCCTGTTGATGAAGTGAGAAAGCTAGAAGAGCACTTTGACGGCCTACAAATGGAACATGTTCCAAGATCCTGTAACAACATTGCTGATGGTCGCAAAGTGCGCCGACTCGTTACCGTGGAACCAGGATCTTTTGTGCTTGTGACTCAACCGTCAGAACGCCATCAACTCGAACAAAACAAGAAGAGGAAGTTGATTTGTGACTATTTTCCCGCAGATCCCCGAGGCCGCCGCCAAGAAGGTCCCCAAGATCAACACTAAGAGGATGAGAGCAGCCGCCCGCAAGCCCTGGGTTTGTTTCATAGCGCACGCCCCGACAAGTTTTGCTCCGCAAGCTTGCCGGGAACGCATGCTCCTGAGCCGCAGGTTCTGCCGAGAAGCGATGTTCCCGCAGAGCAGATGTGCCTTTTAGTCCTTGTTGTCGAGCCGCAAGCTCCAAAGATGGGCGCAGCAGATTGTCCACTTCTTCGAGATAGGAGAACTTCCAAGAACAAGAAGAAGCGAAAGAGTAGCCCGCAATAAGTATGTACCAGCTTGTCGACAACACACGCATGTAAGAAGACTCAACGGCGTGAAATTGAAGTCTATTCACCGAAGATGGATGTAAGCTGTTGCAGAGATACATGGAGGCATATG